>CAEFZX010006124.1:0-29116 GCA_903066825.1 Alfaro cultratus | reverse complement strand
TTTTAACTATATATATATATATATATATAAATATATATATATATAGATATATATATATATTTTATTTTTTTTTTTTATTATTATTTTTTTTATTTTTTATTTTTTTCATGGAATTGGAAAAAAATGTACAACATTTCAATGACAAACTATTTTTAAGTCACAAAAGATCTCAAAATGAAGGGATTCCAGCGGGATATGTTCTGAAGATTCAGCTCTTATGGTCGGTTTTATTGTTGAGCTGCAACGTCTAGAGCTCCCAGAAGATGATCAAACATATATCTACAGGTTATTATCCAATACACTTGGAAAATGTGTGAGTGGAAAACTGCTCACCTCTCCTGTAGAGTCTAAATGTAATTCAAATTGTCTTAGTAGAACATGGCAGCTGAAACCAACGTACTCAAATTCACTGTGGGTTTTAACATTTTAGCTATCAGCTGAAAGTGCAGAACGAAGCCTGTAAATATTTAGCTTTAAATGTATTTGGCTGGGTGGCCAGTTTTGCCTGATTTAGCACAACACTGATTAGAGCTCCTAAATCTTTCCCTTCTTTCTCTGTAGCTCACGCAGGTTTAATTGTGAAGAAACCCTCCATCAAGTGCCTTTCACTGCACTTGAGCTGCCATTGACTCTATTAAGAATGCCAGCAGAAAAAAATTCAAAAGCAGGTGTTATTCTACTTTGAAAAGTAAAGAGGCATCAACATTGCTGCTTTTCTTCCACTCTCTTAACGTCACTCACTGAGACAAATATGGAAGAAATTAAAATCATGTCTTTTCATAATGAACAAGTACCGTTAGTGCACCATCAGGATAATGTTTGCAGATCAAACAATGACACCAAAGTATGTGTGTTATGTCATTTTGATTAAAAGGTGACACAGAAGTGGATTTTCATGATCTAAGTCTCACGTTAAATTACTACCACTTCTCTTTGCTGGTGTAACTAGAGCCAGCAGATTGATATTAACTATTAAGATCTAAAATAAAAGGTATTGTAAAAAAATCTCCAAAAGAATAAAGGGATTTTTCAATGCTATATTTACCATTTATATTTATTTGATATTTCGCTGCAGTACTGATTTAGGAAAAATAAATTAAAATACATAGGAGTAAAAAAAAACAAACATCTTTAGTATTTATTAACAGATATCTGTAGGTTTGTCTTATTAACCTGAAACAGACCTGAATTATTTAAATTCTCCTAGATTTCTGTCTTACTTTATGAACAATGATAATATATTAGCTATAGAAAACTTTATTTTTCTACAACCTTCCGTTGCTACATGCCAATAAAGATCCGTCTCTCAAATAAAGATCATCAAAAGTCAGCCACATTTTCGCCTGTACAAAAAACAAAAAAACACTAATACTGATGTGAGGTCCAGTATTTCTACCTTGACATGTTTTTCGTTGAGACCATCTAAGCCATGTTACTGTCCTATCAAAGCTCAAACTTTTCCAAAAATTGCTTTGGTTAAAGCTTAATTAGGTTTTAAATCAATGTGTTTCAGTGGAACCTTTTAACTGCACTTGATTTCCTGGCACCTAGTGGCCCATTGTGTTTATAAATCACAGGCTTTGCTTTGTATTAACATCAAAACTGTCAGTCTCCTCTAAAATCAAGCTGTTTCTCTGTGTGCCATATGGACTTGTACTGGGTTTTATTGAAAATGTTGGCAGGAATTATTGTCAAAGAAAGAAGAGCTTTTCTTAACAATTGCTTGCTATTTGAGCCACATCAAAAACAGAACTGTTTTCAGTCATCTATCTATTGCCAAGCTGCCACTTTGGGACTGGAGTAATTGTCTATTTATCAGTGAAGCATGTTTTTTTGTGAACAACATAAAAGCAGTCCATTTCTTCTTTTCCAAAATCCAAGAAGTTTTAATGACACCTTTCTTGGTTTTGCGGCATAAAGCCATGTTGAGATGCTGTGTAATTACCAAAAGTAGCTTCTGAGTCCAGGGGCATGATTCTCAGCCAGGCTTGCAGGCACCTCTCTGGGCTCTGTATGCCACATCCCAAAAGCTTCTCATTTCAGATTCACATCAAAGCCACCAATCCCTGCGCCGCCTAAAAAGAAACTGCCACTGTGGTGAGTTTGAATTAGCTATGGCTCAAAAGAAGACATCAACACGTGTTAACCACTGAGTATATATTTGAACTAGATCAAACACATTTCTGTGTTTGGCATTGTCCATCAGAAGTGAACAAGGGGTTGGTAGCCATTAGGGGAGCTTGGATCATTATACTCTGTCCATTTAAATCATAGCTGAAAGTCTCTTTTTTTTCACCCAATGTGAACAAAAAAACACTTTCTGTTTTTAACTTACCCTTTTTATTTATTTTTGTGTCAATACATGCAATGATTTGAGGAACAAATGTATTAACAGTAGATGATTCAAAGCTGCTTCCATAAATTTATCTAAAATATGAAATGATTTCCTTTATTCAATGACTGCTGTCTTAAGATGATAAACGGGGCAGAGTACTGAAATCTTAATCCAAGTGGGTTAAAATTCTGAAAACCAATTTATATGTTTAAATAATGACATAAAGGGTTCAGTTTTAAGCCGTTACCATAAGCCTTTACACTCTCTCTCTCCCCTCCCTCACTTTCTGCTTCTCTCTTGACTTATTAGTCAGTTTTGTTACTTTAACAGTAAAGCAATTTACAAAAGTATTTACTTGTGCCCATAATGTTGTAATCTTCCAGGTAAATTGAAAGCTTTTTCCTGTTTTCATAAGTTGTTTTTTTAATCTTCTTTTTTTTTTGGCTCCATAAAGGATCACAAGGCAATTTTGTTTTGCTGTTTTCCCCTGCCATATTTAACACCTCCAATACCTTGGAGAAAACAGGGAAGGGGAAAAAAAAAACACTCTAACAGACCCTGACGACTTCAAGAAAAGCTTTCAGTTTTATTTAATAGATGATTTCCATCATTGTTTTTCAGCGCAATGTTGGTGCCAAGGTGGCACTGAGACATGTTCCAAAAGTAAGAAACAATATAAGTAAGTCAGAGGCAAATTATTATAAGAAATCACTGAAAAACCAACTACAATTCAGCAGCATGCTGTGTAAAAATTGAAATTTGCTGAGTAGACCAGCAACACTGACTCAGACACATTTCTACCTTTATCGCTTTCGAGCTCTTTGTCGTATTTTTGCCAACTCTCCAGTCAATGTTCATGTTTTTTTTTAAGTTTCAATTCAGAATCAGAGGTATTGAAAAAAAATATGTTGGTAGTGATTCAATGTCATAATGTCAAAAGGCCCTGAAGATGTAATTTTTGCTTATCTTACTGTTAACTCTCATTAAGGTTTTTCTAACCCATCCAGTTAAATTTGGAAGAAGCAGACAGCGTGCTCCGATTCTGTTTACATTTGAAATGAATGAAAAACTAGGACTTTAAGACTATAAGTTCTTCACCTCATCAAACCCCATTTGGATCCCATTAGCCAAATATAACCTGGGTGAAACTTAGAACAGAGTCATGCCGATTTTTTCCCCCAAATGTTTCTTCTGCTCAGTGAGAAAAGAGACGGGTGGGGGAGTTTGGAAAAAAAGGAGAAAAATCTAGGTCACCATTTTTACTACAGTACCCATCCCCCCAACCCCAAAACACCGATCAACCCCCCCACTCAGTGTTGCTGAGGAGCTTTACACCCCCTGCTGATATGTAAAGAGCAGCAATTCTGATTGGCCAAGTGAGTGGAACATTGTGCAGGTGTAGAGCTTTTGGGTATTGGAGGGATGGTCCTGCAAGGTTTTAATTGGAGGGAAAGCAGGAAGAGAGTGGGGGTGTGGTCAAAGAGGGGTGCAGAGCAAGGGTAACGCTCCTATCCTACCGAGTTACGATGGCACCCTGGAGAGAGCATTGGGGGAGTAAGAATAGGTTTGCATATATGTTAAAACAGAAATAGAAACAAATGTGAATCTATCGCAAATTGTGCAGGAAGGAAAAACAGAATGATTGGGTGAGGAAAAAAACAAAGAGAGAGCTAAAAGGATGGAAGACAGAAAAAAAGGGGTAAGGTGGCTAATCCTATCTATGGCAGCAGCAGGAGGTGTGAGTGTGCGTGTGTGTGACAGAGAGAAAGAAAGTGTCTGTGTATTTGCATAAAGTGGATAGCCTACAATATCATTTTTTGAGCAGACCCAGATGGAAAGAGTTCGGCACTCACATTTTGCCAAAAACATGCCCCCAAAGTCTTGCACTTTTGTCTCCAAAAGCGGCTTAACACAGTGTCCGTGGCTCAACAGTGTAATTCATACAGAAAATGACAATTCTTGCACAGCAGCAGAGTATTAAATGGATCCCTTGCCTTGGGGCCGAAACGTACACACAAACCAGAATGCTACTTTGTCCACAACACTGGATTTTGTTTGAATTATTCACCAGCAGCCAGACTTTTTGTGTACACACACAACAATGTAGACCAATCACTGTTCCATGGAAATCATGTAAAAGAGCATCTTTTGTAGAGTAGCTAAAATCAGTTGTGTCAAGATGGATATTTTATGCATGGATAAGTTAAGAAGTCATGAACTGAGCTAAGTGGGGAGTAATAAAGTACAAATTGTAGTGACACAGTGTCATGGGTCTTTGTTATATCTAATATTTGTCAGGGACAGTGAAAGTGTGATGCTTTTTTAATCTGATGCAAGCCTTGTAATTTATTCCCTTGTAATTTATTCTGTTTTGTAAACCTTTGTTAAATGGTTCTTATTAACTTCAGGTCTGCTGCACTTCAAGTTTCTATTATTCAAAATAAATAATGTTATCTTTAGAAATTCTTTAAAATAAATATAGCATTAGTGTGTATAATTTACTATTGTTAGCCAAACTACTAGTGATCTTTAATCCAATTCCCTCAAACTAATTGTGACAATGTATATTTACTATAATAGCTTCAATGTTCACAAGCTTTCAGATAATCAGTTACATAAAATCTATGGGACCCAAACTAAATTAATTAAGATCTTCCACTTAAACCAATTGGATACTGAATTTCATTATGTTGACCTTTTTCTAGTAAAGAACTTTTTCATTTTGCAGAGTTTGAAGCGGACACTGCTGTTCCAGAAAAATACAATAATAGAGACATCCTTTACTTGTAGGAGAAATTTTAATGCATCAGCAGCAAAGTGAGAGGCAAATTGAGAAAATGGTGCCACGGTAATGTTATTTTCTTAAGCTTTCTGTTGGAGGGAGAAAGCCTCGACAGATCTAGCATTCCTGGTGAACTTTGTTGCCTTTTAACTTTTGAGGATAGGGCCCAAAAGAACACACCGTACACTTTTCCTAAATCTAAGTAACTTTTAATAATGCCACAAAACTATTTTGGTACATTGTAAATTTCCCTTTACTAAATAGTCTCATACTTTTTGCTGATTTTATATTTTTTAACGTTTTGCAACTGATACAGGCTTACATTAACCTTTAACTTGCTGTTGGTACACCTAAATTATCCCACTGTTGGGTAATAAAGGATATTTTGATTTGATTCTATTAAACCACTCTTAATGTTCAGTCCCTGGATGATAACTAGTGTCAGTGTGATTAACTTGTAGAAATTCACCATCAGCTCCTTAGTTTCTCCTAATTGATTTGAAAGTGGTTCCACGGGCACCAGTTCACAAAATCCTGTGCCAGTTGCTTGTACTCTGTGTCATGGTCACCTGTGATGAGGTCATCTATGGCTTGTCTAAGACCTTAGAAATAAAGCAGCTTGGGGAGTGGACTCTGCAGTGTAGAGGGTGAAACCAGACTAAGACCCACCTGTGGGTTGCCAGGAAGGTAGTCCTGTATCTACTGTGACAGGTGGTGGTTCATTCCTGACAGCTCCAAATTATGCCCCAGAAATTCAGGCTGCATGGTGTTAAAAGCACTGGGGAAATCAAAGAACATGATTCTCATAGTGCTTTCAGGCGTGTGTATGAGCTTGGTGCAAGAGGTAGATAATGGCATCATCCGCCTCTAATCTCTCACTAGGGCGTGAAGATGGTTGAGGACCAGGATTTCCAGGGTTTTCATTAGAAGGAAGGTCAGTGCTACTGGCCTGTAGCTACTGAGGTCCATCTGACATGCAGTATTTGGTGCTGGTATTAGACAGGAGGTTTTCTACAGCTGTGGTAGCTTTTGTCTGAAAGCTCAGAGGTGTGACGTTGGGCAGGAGACATGGGTTAAAGATAAATAGACCTGGAACATAGATGACTGGGCTTGGGAGGGTGTGTTTGATCAACCCCGTCGAAAAAACTGGTTCAGATCACTCTGCTGGTTTTCGTTTTATATCCTGCAGTCTGGGATTATAGTTTGTGACCTTAAAATAGTTTTCAGACTTTTATTTAGTTAAGGGTCGAGTCAAGGTTTGTTGTTTGAGAAACATCAGACCAATCTGGTGTGAGCAGTGTGGTCTTTCTGAGGTCTACAGAAAGAAGGTTGTAGCATAAGGTGCTACAACCTGGTACAGGTTTAAAGACATTCAAAAGAATTTCAAATCAGCCATTCCACTAGAAAACAGTGTAGAAGTAGAGATGAAAAACAGCTGCCACCATTCTCAGGTTTGGCCATCCATGCATGTTCACTCTTAGGACGTAGCATCTAACAACTGTTAATATAAAAGTACATGAATGTACATTCAGCCTCCAATAAAATTAATACTTTCCTAGGAAATGTGAAAGAAAATATGAACTCCTTAGCCATCACCCCCAAAGCGCTTACAAGTCAGACATAAGTTCATGTGGAAATTAATACCAACTGTGAAGTATGAAGCTTGTTCCAGGGAAAGGAACTTTAAATCCTTAGAATAACATGACATTTTGGACAACTTTATGCAACAAACTTTTTGGAAACACTTCTTTTTCCAGTGTTACTGTGGAGAAATGTTGGAAGTAACATCCATAAATACATGGATGAGCAAATTTGGTGTGGAAAATGGCCGGGAAGACGACCCAAAAAAGACAGAACACCTTTGGACCAGTCACTTTAGGCTGATGATTGATTGCTTTTAGTTGTCCTTTAGTTGTCCTTAATGGCATCACTGGCTGTCCTTTAATGTACTCTCAAAACATTTGTATTTCATGGTTTTCATTTTCAAAATAGATTTCTACTCAAAAATCACAGTTGTTCTTAAATCTACTTTAAATATACACTTGGATATTTAAGTGTAAATATACACTTAAAGTGTATATTTAAGTGTATATATCAGAATTTTTAAATGCAAATGTATGTGGCAAACTGTGTATCAACTACCTAGAACAATGTCACAGCAAAAATATTTAAAAACTCTCACACAAACAAACAGAATAGAATAAAACCTAAGATAAAATAAGAGTTTTTTTGTGTTTCTACCAAAAACAAGATGACAAAGGTTCACAGCAGCTACTGTTCTGAAAACTATCCATTAAGAATTATTTATAACAGGTAGATTCAGGGAACATAATTAATTAAAAGATGCTCTTAATTAACAGTCGCAATCAATTGGGATCATTATCAGCTCTGCTGGTGGTATCACAAGAAGGTCTACATCTCTAAAACATGCATGCATGTACACACACACACACACGCACGCACGCACGCACGCACGCGCGCACCCACACACACACACACACACATATTCTGCCAAAAAGTTCTGTTTTGCTGTGTAGTTTGCCTGGAGGATGTTCATACCCCACCTGACACACAAACTCAGTCTCAGAAAAAATAAATATGAAAGGTTTTTTTTGAATAATTTTAAAATTAAAATGAGTTGAAAGTGAATTAAATGAATTAAAATAAAACTGTCTGTGTTTTGATGATTTTAGTGCAGCAGCAGTACTCCACGAAGCAAGACATTCCCCCGGAGCTATACCAGAAGAAGGACTTAAAAATAAGAGAATGGATTATTACTTCATGCTTTCAGACACATACACAAACATAAATTGTATATATATACTGTACAGTAGAGTAGTGCAAAGTCTAATTTAATTTTAGAAATGCTAAATCCAAGTCCTTAAACCTGCAGCAGTGATAACAAAACCTCGAAGCATTATGGTCTAGTAAACATTTTTAGTAAAATCTGAGATCCACCAAAGTGTTTTTCCAACCCCTGTGGGATTATTGCTCTGCTTGGTGAAATTAGCAGCACCATCTTGAAAAGCATCCAGAGGGCTAATCTATAATTGATTACAACAGATGAATATGTGCACTGGCACATTTTGGCTAATAAAAATTCTACACCGTCTGGTATGATAATTGCGAAAGAACCTTATTTTCAAGGTAACATAAAATAGAAAAATTCAATCTATACAGTAATGAAACTGAAATAGTTTGAATATGCTTGACAGTACAAGCAGAGTTTTGTTCTGGTTGCCTGAATGTTTTTCATTGTTGGTTCTCAAACTGTGATCCAATTAAACCTGGTACTTGTTCTCACTTCAGTGGTTCTGAGGAAAAAAGTTTTGTACTACTAATAAAACTTTTCAAAGGTAAATAAAAACAGAACTCTGAAAATGATTTTTCTTTCTTACCACAGATATGGAAATAACATGAAAGCCACTCAACCTTGTTAAAGTTCCAAGCTCGAAAACCACGATTTTTAAATTTACATGCTCAGTAACTACTTTTACTACTATTAGTGCAAAGTGATAGTAATAGATTATAAATCCTCAAACTCTAACGCAAGTAATGCTGCTAATAATTGTGTGTCCTTTAATTGTTTTCAGATTAAAATTTGGCCAACTAAAAGTAGAAAAACATATGATTTGCCTGGGATGTGGTGTCCATAACCAAAAAGTAGATTTTGGCTTTTACTTCATCAGACATCTATTAAAAGATAAGTACTTATTAGTAAACTCCTTATGAACACTGAATTAAGAATAAGTGCTGTTGGCTGCTCATGGTCTATTTACCTCTAAAGTACTTAAATTTGGAAATTAGATTAAACCCAACTTTTCTTAATGAGCTCTTTTTAAGTTTGAAAACCACTGAGATTTGCTAATTGATGCATTCAGTAACCAAGCTAACTACCATCAGCAAAACATGCTAATAATGTATTTCACTGCATTCTGTACCTTCAAATTCTGGAACAGCATATTCACTGAAAGAGGTTTTATAGAAGTTGCTGAAACAATTTTGGCAACACTTTATTTGACGGGTCGTGAATAAGACTGACATGACACTGTCATAAACATGACATGACACCAGTCGTAAACATGAGTGAGACTTCATGAATATTTATGGCTGTTGTCATAAAGTGTCATTCGGTAAATCATGACACTTTTAATACAAAGTCGACATTATTCAAAATGTCTTCGTTATGACAACTTGACATTAACCTGGACAAAAATGTCTTCGTTATGACAACTTGACAACCAAGAAATCGTGATCTGTCATAAATTTGTTATAAAAGTATTACCGATTATCCATCCATCCATCCATTTTCTGTGCACCCTTGTCCTTAATGGGGTTGGGAGGTGCTGGTGCCTCTCCAGCTACGTTCCGGGCGAGAGGCGGGGTTCACCCTGGACAGGTCGCCAGTCTGTCGCAGGGCAACATAGAGAAAAACAGGACAAACAACCACACACCCTCACACCTAGGGACAATTTAGAAAGACCAATTAATCTGACAGTCATGTTTTTGGACTGTGGGAGGAAGCAGGAGGACCCGGAGAGAACCCACGCATGCACAGGGAGAACATGCAAACTCCGTGCAGAAAGACCCCGGGCCGGGAATCGAACCCAGAACCTTCTTGCTGCAAGGCAACAGTGCTACCAACTGTGCCACTGTGCAGCCCTATTACCGATTAAACTTTAAAAAATTTGTAGCTTTATTTGGTAATATTATATTGCTCTTCCATTTTGTTTAGTCTTAATTTTTTAATTGATCTGAAGTTTTACAGCAAGATGTCTACAAAGCACTTATGAACTTTGAAATTGAAACATTATTTAAGGCTTTTTTAAGAAGTGCAATACACCATCTCCACCACTGAGAGGCAGCAGTGCACGAACAGGCGTGCAGTGTGTTGGTGAAGAAGAAATCTTGTGGGCCAACCTAACACAAGTTATAAAGACCAGACCTCCTGTTTAAAAAGAAGCTGAAGTTTGTCATATGAGGTGTGTGTCTTATTAACTTTACATTTTCTTTGAGAAAATAACATTGACTATGTTCTCTTTCTTTATAATGTTAACTATGAGCAATTCAAGCCAATGCTACCTTTCTGTAAGTTAATGTTAGCTAAAGTTATTAAACTCCATTGCTATAAGGTTAGCCCTTAATCTTAAACATATTTTAAAGGCAGGCAAATACTTTTTTTCCTTCCAATGTTAATCTAACAAATTGACTCCGTTATTAAATCATTTGACAGTGTTATAAAGCTTAATAAAATCTTTATTGTTGGTTCTACTTGTTCCACTTTATTTCAGGTAGGGGGAAATATTAATTATTGTTTTGTTAAAGCTTTTGATAGTGTAATAACACTTAATGACATTATTATGACTACTATTATGATATATTTATGACATAATGATTCTTGGTTAATGTCAAGTTGTCATAACAAAGACATTTTGAATAATGTCAACTTTGTATTAAAAGTGTCATGATTTACCGAATGACACTTTATGACAACAGTCATAAATATTCATGAAGACTTACTCATATTCATGACAGGTGTTATGTCATGTTTATGATGGTGTCATGACAATCTTATTCACAACCAGTCAAATAAAGTGCTACAAACTTTTTTCTGTGTAATACAGCAATTTTGGATTTTAAGGTCAAAACTTTTGTCTTGAAAATATGTAAATTCTGGCAATCTTTTTTTTATTATTTTTCCAGAACAAAACCTGGACCAAAAAAAAACATTTAAATGTTAACAAATACACAGCATCCCTCATCCAACAATGCTTATTGACTTTTTTTTTGACATTTATTTAACAACTCATGGTGACGGAGAACAAATTCTCAATTTCAGCAACAGATGAAGCTACCATACTGTATTATAATGTCTGCCAGCATTGTGGCACTTACTACTCTGGTACTTTATATAAAATGTTGGGAGTGTCACTGCACTACAGCAATATGCAGGAAGTCCTGGGTCACAGGCCCATGACTGATTTCACAATCATCTCCCATCTGGACTCTTAAAAAAAAGGAACAACATCTGGTGGTCAGCTGGATTTGATGGTGTAGGAGGATGATGGGAACTTATTCACTGGGTTCTTCAATAAATCTAGTTCAGATGGCGATTGGTGAGCATCAGACAGTGGGAACATGGCATCACAGGCCAGGAAAAGCTGCTGACCTCAGGATGCTGTTCAACAGAGTGACTGAAAGTTGTGGGATTTGCTCAAACTGCCTGATCTGGACTGAAATCAGAGGTGGAAAGGTTGCCTGTTATAGGGACTGAGGTTGAGGTGATTAGAGAGTAATAATGTAATGTCATGTCAGCAGTGATGAATTTTATCTGAGCACCATTCAAAAAACTAACTACTTTAACATATTTGTGAAATTTGTTTAGCTTTCTCTAATTTCTTTGGACAATTTGTCAGTCTGAAGAGTAAAAATGAATGTGAGAATCCTTATTTACAGTGTTTCTCGGCCGGATGGGGACACAACTTCTGGTTCTCTTTCCATATACGCATTTAAAATGGTTAGTTACTTGTTACCCTGAGGAAAATGCTGGATTAATAAAAACGGCAAAGTCACAGATATAGCAACATGTGATAAAATGACCCAGATATAATTTACAGCCAATGATATGATATGGTTGAATTTGTCAGCATGGTGAAGGTTATACACCTCAAGCAGGAGAAAATGGAGGCAAGTTCGTAGGAGTCTGTGCGCTCTTCTTGGAGGGATTTTACCCAGATGTCAAAGTGAGGTTACGGCCACAACTCAGCCCAGCTGCTGGGTGCCACTTCAAACATTCTGTTTCTCTATGTGGGTGTATATTTATGTGTGTGTCAGCACACTCACCAGTGGAGCTTTCATCTGCACACCTATGGTGAGACACGGTGGGGAGGCCTTGGCTACCCAGTGTTTGCACACACATGTACACGCACACATGCATCCCCGCTCGCAGGCCTCGGGGTGCATATTTATCAGCTATGCCTCAATCCTGAAGTGCTACGGAGTGTTAGGAGAGTAAAATGCTTAGGAATGTCTTCAACTAAATTGTCTATCACAGCGAATTGATGTTGTAATCTAACTAGAGAAAAAAATAGAGACAAATGAAGCTTTAAGCTGTGCAAACGTACAAATAAACAAAATCTGTGTACGGATGCCATATTAGCACATCAGTACAGATTCCAGGTTTTACGTCACAGCTGCGGTATTTTAGCTACATTTACCAATTCAGGAGTTAGTGATTTTATGCTATTTTGTTCCAGGAGATTAGTGATAAAGTGAAATCAAAATGTTTACGTTTGGCTGTCTATAATGCTACTTAGAAAATCCCTCAATACATGTTGACTTTATTTAATATGTATAATATTAATGAAAATACTTCCGAATTTTATATATTTTATCCTTATATATATATATTTTCCCCCTAATTTTACTGTGTGTTTTGCAAACTAAATTAAAAACAAACAATTATAACCAGTTAATCTGTGAAAACATATCAGGGCAAAGAGCTAAAGTTATTAAAGATCTCATCATGAAGCAAATTACAGAACATTAAAGTTCCTCACATATAGATTTCTATAAATACAGAAAAATAATTTCATTTTCTTCTGAAAAGGCCAGGTGTATAAAAATACATCAAAAGAGGTAGATTTAAAATAGCCAGGGATTTTTCTAATAACATATAACTATCCCACCAGGTGAGACTGAGAAAGACGTTAGAGGACCTAGATAAGGTCTCCGGATCCTTCACTGGTTTTGAATCGTAGTGTTCAGACTCTTTTGTTCATTTTCTTCTCTATCGGGTCGTTTTTGTGACAGCTGGGTGCCTCTATTTGGTGCCAATTATGGATTGTTCGCTCATGGTATGGCACTGGGACTCAAGGCTATAGAGTCTCTGGCCCCCATAGCTCCCAATTTACCCATCAAACACTCCAGTTCACAGTCTGACCCCTACTCTTAAATAACTGCCTTTCTGTTTATTTTCTTTCTTCTTTTTTATTTATTTATTTTTTTTAATTAATATACAATTCCTAGTGGGCTCAAATATTTTAAATAAAGACAAAATAAATTTTAAAAATGCCGTGCAAAAAAATATACACCTTTTTATCAAGTATTTTCTGGTTTTTCGCTGTGCAAATTAGTTTTTTTTTTTTTGTTTTTTTTTTTTTACATACACCATCAAATCCAAATTCGGACTTTATGTAGAGTGAATCAGTTCTGTGGGCAACAGTCGACTCAACCAACCCTCAGGATCTCAAGCTGCTCCGATCTTCTGATCTTTTCCTATTTTGACATCTTTTTGACACTTGCTGTGCTTTCATATTACTAACCAAGCATCTTCTTTCTGTTGCTGTTTATTTTTGAATGTCTGCTGCACAACTAGATATTTTTCAGCTAATTGCTGCAGAAAACTGCTTTTATTTACAAGGTCATTATAAATCAATTTTATGATCATGAGCTTATTAGGAGCAACATTAAAAAATGATAGACGATGTTCCTGTGAATAGTCTGTTGTCCACTTAACTGACACACTGCACAAATAAGTAGATAATTAGTAGATATTAAATATTATCAATATCAATAAATATTAAAATTAAATTTGCTTTGAGGTTTGGACATAATAATGAGATGCAGAAATTGATTTAGTCTTTAAATGATTATAATCACCAAGAGATAATTTTGTAATTATTAGAAAAGTGTCACTTTCTAGTTATGGCTAAAAGTAACGGATATACAACAAGTGAAAGATGATGCGACAGACAAATCCAAAAGCTCATATAAAGATTTTTACAGCTTTTATAATTCTGTAATTCTAGATATAATAACAGTCTAGTATGTGACCCTGATTTAATGCCAGGGCAAAGACAAGAAACTTGAAAAGAATCTCAAAACATCTCAGTACAGTAATTGTTGTTGACAAGAAAATTGAAAGTCAGATTTTCAACATGTTTCTCTCACTACAAAGTTGAATCAAAAATGCAATAGTTGTACAAAGCACAGATTGACATGTATGCAAAAAAAAACAAAACCTGAGTGCTTGGTTGTAGGATAAAGAAAAAGTAGCTGATGACATGAAAGAGTAAACATTTTCTTCTTTCTCTGGTGAAAGCAATCAGTTTGAGAATAAACAAGTCTAATACTGTCGGGTGTAACCATTTTTACACTATTCCTCTAACTGTGCAATGCACCTCATGGTTAGGACACACACTGCATGTGAGTCACGCCGTGCGTGTACACATGACATGAGAGACAGGGAGAGATGCAGCTGGCTACTCCCTCTGCCTCTCTCGCACAAACACACACGCGTGTACGCATATCTGCAAGCAAACTCCAGTATGGCACCCCTTGAGGGTCAAACTACAGGGGGTTTGTCCCAATTAGCACAGTCAAGGTGTTGGAGAAGGCACACTGAGGGATCAGGTAACAGTAGCTAGGAACACACTGAGCCAGAATGCTGGCTAACTGCTAACTAGCCTACTTCACAGGCACAGCATGACTTTTTTCAGAATAACACCTTCATCCAACAGGTACTTTAGATTAGACTCGGGTATTAACATGACTTCTGAAAAAATTATCGCCAGGACTCCAAAGAGAAGAGTAATCTCCAAATGATATAATTAAGAAATAGTATTTCTACACAACTAATACCTTCCCTCCATATTGCATGAATTCAATTATGGAAACTATATGTGTCTTTACAGCCCACCACCTGCTTTATCAAACCGGTAAAATGAATGTTTACCAGTCATGTAATTTATCAATGATTTACATCAGTATCACAACAGTAACTGCAGCAAAACAGCATAGCGCCCAGTTTATAGCTTTTCTTTTTAATTGACTGGTTCTGAGTAATCACTCTCTGTGCCCAAAGAGGAAAAGGAAAACTGTGCACACAGTTAGAGCCAGCTGTAAGGACATTTGGCATACTAAGGATGAGTTTTATCTCAAGAGCTCCATGTTCCTTTATAACATCTTTATAATCCCCTATAATGTTGCATTCCTATGTGGAGCAGCACAAAATTATACTTTACTTACATTTAGTTGTCCACACTCTAGTTAAGTAGTTGAAGATTTTTGTGAAATTTTACTTGAAATCAGTTTGTATAAATCATTAGAAGGGTAGCACAAAAAGTAAAATAGAAGGTAATAGATTCAATGTTTCTGACAAAAGAAAAGGTAACGTCAGAATTTAATTGACACATAAATAAATTAAATACAGAGGAGCAATGTGGCTGAAGAATAATAGACAAAAACTGACTTTACACCAATTGTCACCGGTGACGCAAAATAATTGTGATAATTGTTGAAAAGAATCTAAAAGGGAGCAGGAAACTAACACCTGGAGAGTTAGCTAAAACATCACTATATTCATTCACAGATGTTAATGTTGGCTGTCCAAAACCAGTTTTTATATGTACATTAATAATTATTAAAAGCCATGAGCACTGACAGTAATAAGAGAAACACTGGTTGCAAACATCAGCCAGTACAGTTTATATACATGAATACACAAGACTGTGATCTAATAATACTGCATATCAGATTTAAAAACAAAAATATTTAAACAGTTGATGACAATACTTTAAAGGCTTTTTTTCTAGTTCAAAGACAAAGACCTGAATCTATGGAGGGGTATGAAAACGAGATACTGAAATCTGTTTCCTACCAACTGTGAACCTTTAAAAACTCAAATTTACTTAGAATCATTCAAGAGTAATATATATATATATATATATATATATATATATATATATATATATATATATAAATCAGACTGTGACAAGCCCGTCTTTTTCCAACCCCATTTTTCTTTCACATAAATATAATATTGCCATTTCAAATCCTTGCAAGCAATTCAAAGAGGTGTACCACAAAGCAGGTCAAACACTGTTAAGGTGTTTTTTTTTAATGAAAGACAGTCCAAGAAAATAACTTGAATCAGAAATATAAAATACCGCAAACACAGGTCACCATCCTCCAGGTTTTGCCTTTTGAAGTCTGTGACAATATAAAGCTACTTGTTTGATGCATATTTCAATAACCCTGCCAAATTCTTCTCAAGAAGAATATATATAAAGTATGTCTGTTGCTTTACGGACAATAACCCCTAAATACATTATACTGTAGTTTATGTACCAAATTCTCCCCAAAATTCCTCACATCAAACAAGCCTGGAACATCAGACAGCAGATTGTTAGGGTTGACCACTAACATATCCTTGTTCACAATATCCTCATGTCCTAAAGCTCAGTTGCAAACAACATTTTTAAATTAAATACAACTAACTCAACATTCTTTCAAAAACTGTGTACAAGTCTGAGTCAGAGTGACAACCTTAAATCCCTTCTCCTCTCTTGCTCTCTTTCTCTGTTCCTGCGTTTTGTTTTGCTTTTTTTTTGTGAGCCTGCTCTCAAAGAGTGTCAACTTTCATTATGGGGACTAAAATTATCATGACAGGAATCTGCACAAACAAGGAAATCCTTAACAATGAGGGCTACAGGCTACCTAGTTTTAACAAGCACCCTTCACAATAAGCGTCTGGAAGCTTTAGAAGCCATTTTTCACTGTGTCTGTGTGCATGTGTGGTGTTCCAGTCATATGTTCATTATGCCGTTAGCTGGAATGCCATTACTTATTGATGGTACTCCTGTTTAAGATGCAGCATCACAGCAGTAGGTTGGACAATGTTTTCATGAAGACACACACACGTTCCCCATTTCATATTTAAGTTAATTCAAGTGTTGAGCCACAAGAAATCTACAATCATATCCATAATCAAAATGTATAATTATGTATTTATTTCACTTTTTATCTATTTTCTTTGTATTTTCAATGCAAAGAAATCAACAAAATATAAATACTGCATGTTATTAATGGGTTTTATACATCATAGTTTTTAGTTTTTATTTTAACTACATCTTTACCTTGAATGTATTTTTGTAAATAATAATTTGAGTCATTTCTGACACAATATCTGCTATTTAATGTTCCTGCAATGTTCACCTGTATTCTCTGTTTATTATTGCATCGCTCTCCTCTTTGTCACAGTTAGTTTCTGCACTTGGGTCCTTTATTAAACATGGAAACGTGGTGAAAACAGCAAATCTCTTCTCACTTTACTTCTTTAAACAAATGTTGCTTCTGTTTTCCTTGAGATTTGAACTGTTTTTCTGTGTCTGCTCTGTGTTTGCCACCTTCTTCTGAATGGGAGAATAATTTTCCCTCAGCCTGAGCTGCACACAAACAGCCTCAGAGAGTCTGAGTTAACCCTACTGGGCAGGTAGAGATTATGCAATTTATGTCCCATTGATTTTAGTCAAGCGAACAATAGAATGAACAGGAATGTGTGAATTAGGCCTTGACCTAATAGCAGGCAGCTCAGGGAGAACATGGTGAATAAGTTAAAACAGGGCTGTGTGAGAAAACAATATTCCAAACTTTAAACCTTTCAGACAGACTCCAAAATTACCAAAAATTATCCATCAATCTGAACTGACAAGCAGAACAGAAACAGAGCAGCAAGCAAGAGGCCTACAGTAACATTGGTACTGCCCTTCACAAATGGGGCTTTTACATAAGAATGAAAAGAAAAAAGCCACGAACCTCCAGTTTAATTTTGCCTTTAGCTGTGTAGGGGACACGACAATCATGTGGAACAAGGCTCTGTGGTCAGATGGACCCCAAATTTGACTTTGCTAAAAACACTAACACCGCACATCACCATGACGGTTTTAAACACAGTGGTAGCACAAGTCTGTGGATATGATTTTTTTCTTTAGCAGGGTCAGAGAAACGGGTCGCCGTTCCTGGGAAGATGGATGGTGCTAAATTCAGGGTCATCCTGGAAGAAATCCTGCTTGAGGCAAAAGACTGGAGACTGGGGCAGAGATTCACCTTTCTATAACAGACGACTACCCTAAATTTAAAGGTCTCTAGATGTCAAAGACTCTTAGAGACATACCCCAAAAGACTTGTAGCTTTAAATGGGCAGTAATATGTATTCTCCATTTTATACCAAAATCAGGCAACTATTTTACCTTCAATTGCTATAAAAATGCTGTTTCTCATTATGCTGTTAATCGTACTCAGGAGCGTTGGACTGTAAGGTAGTTCCTTTGATGAGCTCACAGTAGCACCAAATGTTTGCTAATTTCTGATGCTACTAATCTGATGACCATTATCATCTGTATTATAAACCTACTAATATATATATACAATCCATTCCTAACATTCCTGTATATTCTGTATAATCTGCATAATCTGTATAATATGTGCATATACTGAAGCTCCCATATTTATACTTATATTACATTTCAACAGAACATTTTATTTTATAACCATCTTTGTACACCTGTAAATAACTATTTATATCCTGTATAGCACTTCTGGATGGATGCAAACTACATTTCGTTGCTTTGTACTTGTGACAGTGCAATGACAATAAAGTTGAATTCTATTCTATTCTAAAGTGAGGAAGGCGACACAAAATATAATAAAATCCTTGAACGCATTTTGAATCATTTTGCCTTTAATATGCAGGTTACTACCGAATGTTCTGGCTATGAGCCTGAAAATGCAACTAAATTATTAAAAGTTTGGCATTTGTTGACCAAAGTTTCAAATGAAATGCAACTAAATGGGACATATGCAACATATGGGATCTGTAACACAGCCGCTGTTAGAAATATAAAGATTGGGATGAAACCATTTTTGATTGTGTATTACATAGTGCATCACGTGATTACACTACAGTATAATTTTTAAAAAGTTACCTCTGCATTTTGTAATAATGTGCAAAATGTAATAAGGTTATTACATATGAAGCAGATTACTGCATAGTGAGGATTTAGTTATGTTTAATTAGATTTTGAAGCCCAATCTTATTACGTTATTACTTATTGCAGCATTACACGGTATGTTTTGATGGCGGAATGACAATAACTTCATATAAAGCTTATAAGCTGATCTTAATCATACTTTTACTTTTTTAACATATAGTATTCACTCAAACAAAATTAATACAAAACAGTTTTTGTTTTTTAAAGACTCCAATTTTTAATAGATTTGAAAATATGTCCTTTTTTCCTGTCAATTATGCCCTACTTTGTGTCAGTCTATCTCATAAAATCCTAATACAATGTGTTCAAGCTTGTGGTTATAATTTGACACCATTTTTAAAAGTTCAAGCAGTATGAAAGATTTTCTTTCTACTGTCTCATTAGAAGCAGCAAATGTCCTGTCAGAGCCTGAAAAAAAATCTTTCGACAACTTACTGTAAAATGATTCAAGTTATACAACTTATGCAGTAAGGAGGAACACACATTTTGAGCAGGTATGTCAAGTAATCTGACAGAGGAATGCTGACCATCCCTCCTAATGCGTAACTAGATTACCCTCATGGTCCTTTGTCTGTTTTTACATTATACTCTCTGCAGATAAGCCTCTGATTTGCACTGTAATCCTCTACTTGGCATGGCAGGCAAGCAGACTACCTGCCTCTGAACTGTAGTCTGTCTGTCGACTTGCTTTGTTTCTCTGGATGTATGACTCAAAGCGTGTGTTAGTGTGGCATTACGGATGTGTGCACCCGAGACTAGTGGGTGTGCATGAACATCCTTGGCTGCATTTCATTTCAAGACACAGGGATCATCTGGCAATGGCAGGGTCCCAGGTGTTACTTAGAATTAAGTGAGACTACAAACACACACACACACGCACGCCAACACACACACATTGTTTATATTACTTCCAATCTGTCTACACATAGAAAAGCCCCAATTTGAGCAAACATACATACAGCTTGTGGTTCTCCATGGGAAAGTTTTGGTTTATAGTTTAATAGTGTAGAAAGCAGCCAGCTGTATTCATTAGGCATCAGAGAGCAAATTTACTACCTTAGTAGGGATTTCTTTTTTTTTCTTACAGTTATCCTGCAAGAAAAAAAAAGACTGTAATTAAAAAGCATGATAATACCATATTATTTTCCTAATGGGCCTGTGAATTCAAGATTGCACAAAAGGGGAACACAAATAGCTTGTTAGTGGCACAACAAATATTTTTTACAACCAAACGTAAAAGCCTGTAATGTAAAAGCCTGGATCTTTGAAATGTGACATCATTGAACATATTTCTGACAAAGTTGTAGATATAAATTTGAATCAAAACCATTCAAGCTTCTGAATGGGTCCACTCTGTTTATCAAGACTTTTTGTACTCTGACGTACTGACGAAATACATGTAGCCATAGCATGGAGAAGCTTACTTTTCAATTTACATGCATGCAAACAGACAACTGTAAGAGCAAACAGGATCTTCTCCAGCACATAATCTAAAATGTAATCTTGGGTAGAGGAACGACAGGAGGACTAAAGGTCAGTTCACTTCTTTGACAGCTGGTACTTTTATTTATTTATTTTTGTTTCGTCTTTTCCTTCTTTCATCTTGCACCTGTAAACAAACAATTTCATACCCATGCCTGAATGGGACAAGACAAATTGATATCAATCGTCTTTGAAGTTTAGTGTTTCCAGATAACTTAAGTAAACAGTTAATTATATCCTAAGGCTATGAATTGAATCTTATTTCCACTTATTTTAGTTCTGATCACCATTTGGGCCAGTGAACTCTTAAAATTATGACAAAGATCGTCAAAAGCCCAAAACTATATTATTCATTGGAGTTATATGACCACATTTTCTTTGAGTGGACTCTGAACAAATAGCATTAAATGACTTTAAATCAATGGTTGTCAAGATGGAAGGAGCAAATGGACGCCTGACCGGTACAAAACATCCCACAGCAACTGGCTCAATTTTTGTACCAAATAAGAGTGGAACAAAAAGACCACAATGACAAGAGATATGAAACATCAAAGGGGGAAATGATCAAGATCAAACTGGAAACTAGACCCACAGAGCCCTCAGAATGATCAGTATGAAAGAAGCGCATGATCAGAAGATTCATAAATAACAAATGTTGTGTGGCTGGAGCTTTTAAAAGTTGACCAGAACAGTCTTTCAGAGCAAACAATAAGGTGTCATCATAACCTGATTAGCTGCAGACTCCGGTGATAGTCATGTCCTGAAAGTTCAACTGCAAAATCATTTTAATTATTCACATTTACTACCAATTTCTATCAACATCTGACCTTTTTTTTTTAATCGCAAAGTGCCATGAGGCAATATTTGTTGTGGATTGGTGCTGCAGAAGTAAACTATCTGCAGAAAATATGCAAGGTTTGTTTTGCTCTGTCAACCACTGCAGATGACATGAAATGTCCATCTATTAAATTCTGCTTATCTGGGGTCGGGTCACATGGGCAGCAGCCTAAACAGAAAGGTCCAGACTTCCCTGTCCCCAGTCACCTGGTTTCTACTGGGAACACATACCCTGAGATTATGCCTAAAATATAATTTATAGTTAGTTTAAATCTCACTTTAGTAGTAGCCAGATAGATTGGGCCCATTTGATCATAATTATCTTAACCAGTCTAAAATTACAGATGACCAAATATCCAGGCCAAAATTCTTCTATCAAATGTAATTTGGGTTTAAATGAAAACAACCTAGGACTATTTAAGAATGTATTTTCCAGTGCTAAATGTGTACAAACCTAAGCTTACCCTACAAATTTTAAAACTAAATGCTGAAGGCAAATCTGCTTCTAAAACAGCTCTATCACTCACAGTATATATTATGTAAGAATTTAAAGGAAAAAAACCAACACTTATGTAAATGTATGTAAATTGAAAAGGGCGTGGCAAGCGATTGCATACCCACAAGAGAAACCAAAGACACTTCTTTCATTTTTAAGTAAAATCAACAAGATCCAATGGGATACAAGCCTGACCTGATGATCATGGAATATAGATCATGGAAAAGTGAACTACTTCATTTCTTTCTTAAGTTTTCTAGGCACATCGTATGGAGAAGAGACCCTGGGATGGAACATGCTGGAGGGACTATACATCCCTTCTGTTCTGGGAACACCTTGTTATCCCTCAGAATGAGCAGAAGAAAGTTACCAGAGAGAGAAATGTTTGAGTCTTGCTTCCAGATCTGTTTTATTTATCTGACAGTATGTCAGAATAAGGGTAGACAATGGATTAATTAATGGCACATTGAACAAGTTTCATTTCTATTGTGGTACAGCAAAATATTGTATTAGGTATATCTGAAATTCTGCATTAGTAGCTACATATAACAGTTTTATAATCAGATGCTTTTTATTAAAAAAATAAGGCTTTTTATGACTTTTTTTTTTTTACATTATTGTGTGTGTTTTAGAAAATCTGCTGCATAAATAAGCAGAAATAAACAAAATAGTGCAAGCAAAACAGTTGCAAAAAAACGGGAGATTGCTTTGTTTCATGAATTCCCCATACAGTGTATGAGAGTCATTTTGGTGCCACTGCTTTAAGAAACAAAATGTCCACTTTTGATTAGTAACATTAGAGTAAAAGCCTTTCCCCGAGGAGTGCCCACAAGCTGGTTTTGCTTGATTGCTGGTGATCAAATCCTTCAGCTGCAGTGGGTTCTGGAGCTTCTTGTTCCATTAATTTTAGTAATTTCATTTCTTTCTTTTTTTTTATTTACCAAGTTTTGAATCATCCATCAAAGAAGCGAGCAGAAAACTTTTAGATGACTAGTTCAGTTCTAACCTTTTTAGAAAGTTAACTCTTTGTACAGACCAGCTTTTGCTCTGTGTTTAAGACACATCCTTATCCAGACAGTGGGACATGTTGCTTGTCATGAAGCTTTCAGTTGGTGTAAATGCTCTGTTTTCAACTTGATATATAGTTTTATTATCAAGTTTATTATCAATTCACTCAATTATAGTATCAAATTCAAATGATATCTTTCCATCATCTGAAATCTTTATCCTTTATCACAGGTCAGTAGATAACTTACTTATTTAGAGTCTATACAGATTGATAAAAGACAACATGCTGTTGCTTATAGCCACAAACATTTTTCCTTGAAACTACAGTTACAGTTATTTAACAGTCTATCATAGTATTTTACTTAAGAAAATGCTGCTAAGTCAGAGCTTTTGACTTAAGCAAGCCTCTTTCCCAATGATCACTGGAGACGTGAAACGAGATAAGAACTGAACAATTTCTAAAAGGATTTTTTTGGAGAAGGAGTTGATGCTGGGAACAAACACAGGATCTCTAAAAATACCAGCAGGAGAAGATTAATTCATTGGAGGTTTTTCCTCATGTCTAAATATGCATGGTAATAATGAACCTCATTCATCTGAAGTTCATTCAAGCCTCTATTCATAGTTTTGGGGTCAGTTGCAACTAGAAGTGAAGAACTTGAGTTGAAGCCACAATATCAATGTGGCCTAGGATGTTGTGCTGAAAAACAATTCTCTACTCCAAGAAAACAGCGTGAAACTGCAAAGGCTCTGAGCAGCTTAACTTAAACTAAAAATAAATAAATAAAATCATAGGAGGCAATTATCATAATTAAACCTTTAGGAACACATGGGGGATTTATTCAAATAGTCATGAGTGTGAAAAGCATAGCTTTTGTATGATGTATATATTATAGAAAGGCTCAGGACTATCTATTAGTACAATACAAATTATGTACAGTGAGAAATCCTTGATATAATCCTACTATATAAATACATTACTTTTATATTAGCTGTTACTGCAGACATAATCCATAGACAAAGATAGCTCACAAAACTATAGGGTTGTTATGATCATTTGTCCTTGATATGCAAAAATGAGAAGTTTTTATCCGAGCACATATTCAAAGACTGCTACTGTAGTTTCCGTTGGCTGCCTTGAAATATGAGCAGTTTTGCTAAAGGCTCTAATTGCTGATCATTATAGCATATATAGGGGGTCTTTGACTTTATTAGTGTGGGTTTTTGTTCCAATTCCATTGTTTATGTCTTTAACTCTGCTTGTTCATACTAATTTCTACATCATTTACCTGTGTATGAGAGCCCACAGTTGAAACCTTGTGCATTGTGTGCAAAAGTGTGAGAGGAAGTTATTGCTGGTATAAATCAAGCCCTATAATTGGTTGGGAGCCTCAGCAGGAGGTCACTCCTTAGGCTGCTACTAATTGGCCACCAGCAGTGAAGTGCGACACACAGTTGGTCCAAAGTAGAAGTCATTCAGCACAAGCCTGCCAACAGGTGTGCATAATTTGTGTTAGATAAGTGTGTTTTCTGTCCTCATGTCATTATGTGTGTGTGCGTGGAGCATGTGAGTGTATTACATTACCTTGTTTTCACTCTACCTCAGATATTCCAGTTAAACATTGTGTATTTGTTTGCATGCTTTTACAACACATCCGAGTGATGGGGTCACACTAACATGAGCAGTTTTGACATGAATAGCATTGTTTTTTGGTCTGATCCATCACAAAGTCAATTTTTAGAAATGTTCTCTTTACTTCTGGCTTGGCCAATTTGTATTGCAAAATTTGGACTGGATGTTTTCTATGGTGGCTATTCACACCTGCATTTCATTGCGAGTGATTTTCGCTTGGAGATGTGCTCTCACAGCTGGAGAAGTGAAGCAGGGGCATGAGGGAGCATTTTTCTGCAGCTCACAGGAGGTAGAAAATGATAAGAAACTAGTGTTGCCATCTTATTTTTCTTTAAAACACACTGTGAATAACAGATGAACCTCCTTGTAATTTCCACAACAAATGTATCTGTAGTAAAAAGCAGCATACAAATCTGATGGAAGGAAAAAATCAAACGACTTCACTCAGCATTAACAGTTTCTCACTCCAGACCAAGAGATTATTTATCACTGTAACTAGCAAAAACTAGCAAGTCCCAACTAGCAAAAGAAAAGCTTTCAAGCAACACATTTTCAGCAATTGCCTTAGGCGCCTATGGACATATTCTCTTAAAACAAATGAGTCGTTTTCCCAACACATTTAATATGTTATCATCAAGTACTTGACCAATCACATCACATCTTGGACATTTCAGTTCTGGAACTTTCCATTGGGTAAAACAGTCAACTAAAGCAATATAATGTTGTTATACTGCAGGGAGTATAAGTTGGTCAATAGCCTGAATCAAGAACTGTCATTTTTAACTGAGTTCTTTGCCACTATTGGTCTTATAACTTCTCCAAGGTGTGGTAATATATGTTAGACTAAAAGTATAGATTAAATTCCAATTTCCAGGTGCTGTGCAGATGAGATATTAACAGGTCAGGATTGTGAAGCGCTCACAAACAAGGCCTGTTTAAAACAGTGTCAACAAACTAAGATGCTGGTATTGTGTTATCTGTTTGCACTGGTGTTGAACTTGAAGGCTCTCCATGCAATATAGTCCTTAACAAAACCACAGAATAACACAAGAAGAGCATCAAACAGTAACTGGATCTCTCTTAAAGGCAAAAACTGCGTTCAATCGATTCAAATCCTGAGTTCAAATCATTCCAAATACCCACTGATCCAATTAATTATTTACTGCAGTCTAATCAGCTAACAAAAGGCCATTCACACCTTCCCATAGTGAAGCTAACACAATTTAATCAATCAATTTCTTTGCCTTCATTAAGCATTGATGAATATTTAAACTGTGGTGCATTGCTAAAGGTTCCTGTGGGTTTTATTCACATCACTATGATTGACCTATGTATAAATGTGTGACTCTTGGTGTGTGTGTTTATGTACCTAATGTGTAAGGAACATCACACTACTTTTTGTAAATGAAGTAATAGAAGGAGTTGAATGAAGGATAGAGTTAGAGAAAAAATGCTATAAAATCAGAAAGGTTTAAAATGACTGCTTCTGCATCCAACCTCAGGTGTGAAAGTACATTTCAGCTCAAATCTTTCTTTTATACCTCAACAATCCTACCATGTTCCCAGACTGGAGGCATTGTTTCCTTTGCTATCAGTGCATCATGAAAATATAACAGCTGGGCAAAAAAGGGGATGAAAACCAGAAGAGATTTTGATATTGCTACCTACTCTTCCTGACTTCCGTTAGTCTAACAAAACAAAAACACAATCAGTGCAGCAAATATACCCACTTCTCTTTAAGGAGAAAACTACTGAGAGTTAAGTATGTCTCCACAGGTACTATAAGCAACTCATCTAACTTGCATGTAACTTTCAAGACCTTTAAATGTCTGAACATACTAACAGCTATGTGTAGATTGGTCAACTAGATCCCCTAGTCACCTAATTTCTTACATAGCTCACACCAGTATGATGGGAGGCATTTATTCATATCTAAACATACTTGTGAACTGTCTCATGAACAACAAGCACGTTTTGAATATCTTGCAACAACCTTGGCAATGAAGGACTGAAGACAATTGTGGTTACATGCAGTCTCAGGAAATTAGTAGCACCCGGGAGAAGAAGTTAGCAGATGACAGTGCCTGCTGACACAGCAGGCCAACGAGAACCACCCCCTGAGTCACTCGGGAACAACATTCCTGTGGCGTGGCTTGTTTCGCAGTTGGTGAGGCATTTGAGCACAAAGAACAAAACTACAGAATAAGATTTTACAATAGATCTAAAACATGTTGCAACCTCTCTGAAATTTCTTAATTTCTCTAATCCAGTTTTGAATTGTTACATGCTATTCAATTTGACCAGATTATTATCTGTGGCATGCTTTATGAAGCACCTGTAGTGATCTGTATTTGATCAACAACCGGATGTTGCCACTGGCTCAAACCACAAAATAGCCAGTGGAAGAAGTTGGAGGATGATGGCATGACATGTTTTTTCAATGGCTTATCGCATGAACAACCTTATTCACATGTGATTTTCATTGCATTCTTTATTTAATGGAAACACCATAATTGTAAAATTGTTCTTTTTCAACCTGGGCAGAATACTAAAAGTTTTGTGTGTACATATGTAATGGAGACGCAGCAAGTGAAGTACAGGAGCAGCAGCTCCTATGTCAGAGGGACAAGGTAAGATGTACGGCACCGAGCCCAGTTCCCCGACAGCCACATCGCCATTTCTCTCCAGTAACAAGAGCATAAGGGCTATTTAAAGCGTTTTTTTGGGTGTGTAACAACAATGGCTGCTTTACAAGTCATTTGAAATGAATTTTAGCATCAAGAACCTGGATTTTCTCCCAATAATGTAAACATTCTTACTGTATTTTTACAGTTGAAGATACAAAAAAATAACAGATTTTTTTTCAAACTTGATAGATTAAAAAAAACATTTTTTTATTTTTTTTTTTACAAATTAGGTTAAAATGAAACCATGTAAAATACAACAATTAAAATATCTCTCTAGATGTGTAGATTGGAAAAACATTTGAACAGTTTCTCAAGAAAAATTTAAAAGGTTTATTTCAGGTGTGCTTGATGCTGTTAAATTATCCTGAACATTCGACATGGAGCTAGATTGCTTGCCTGACACATAACTACCAAGAGTTTTGAAGAGAAGTCTTTTGAAAGAACAATCATGCTCCACTTAAATTTTAGTTCTAAAAAGGAGCACAGTAAAACATAATGACACACATTAAATAGCTGACAGGAGTTACATATGGTGTAAAGTTGGACCTGCTTTTAGACTTCCAAGCACTTGAAAATATTAGAGCAGCTTAATGGCGAAGGGCAAAAATATCAATATTTTCCGTAGACACATGTTTTATCCACCTTATTTCTAAGGTTCCTATATAAACTTGAAGTTTCCTTTCAGTTATTTCAGAGAAAACGGGTTAATAGGGGCAGAAAATCAGGGTTTAATCATACAAGATCTGTTTCTATTTTTTTTTATATAAACAAAACTATATTCCATATTGTTTGTATATTTTTTCAACTCAGTTAAATGAGAGCTGCCACAATTTGAAAAAAAAAAAAATCACCTAAATTAAAACAATTAATGAATTTTAAATATCTCATGCTGCAAAAATACTTTTAAAGGGAGTTTTGTGCATCCTGTCTGAAAGTGTCAGATAAGTATGCTATGTTCACATTTATTTTTGCTTTGTTTCAAGCTTAATTTCAATAAATGTCAGCAAAATTACTTCTATGTGGATTTCTCTATGTCTGTGCTGCGGGATGTGATAAATGTCAATCTCTGGTTTTCTTTTCTCCAACTTTGAAACGTCTGTTAATTAGAGAAAAAAAAAAAATTAAGATGGCATGAAGGAAAAAAGTGCTGAATAAAATACTGTAGGACATTCTGTGGGTTCAGTTTGTTTTGTATGAAGCGTGTTCATCAAAGCGAACGGACCGATTTTCTGTCATCAACAAAAAATCTGATGGCATCCTCACTGATTTTCCTTCCATCTAAAGGGAACAACAAAACGTTTTCTGCTAAATGCCTTTAGATAACGGGAATGCCCGTCATCTCAAGACAATATACTGACAAACAAAATATTAAATTACCATAATAAAGATGTAAAATAAATAAAACCTGTATTTAGTTTTGATTGACTCATAAGATCAGTCAAAATGACTAGTTTATCCATTATCTCCAGACATAAAATAGTATTTTGGGTTTGTTTCACACATGTTCACACACAAAAATGTATAAAATAAATAAGTTGTACTTCATAGCTTGGCCCACAGTAAGTTATTAATTTCTAGTTCTGCTTTTTCCTAAACCGATATCACACAATTGCCCAGGTGAACCAGAACATGTTGCAATTCAACCAAGCAAGTTGGGTGTGGAGTTTCTCATAATGGATGGCTTAATGTACTTCATGTTTATAGATTACATGCTGAGCTGAAAAGGGTCAGAAAAGAATGTTTTCACTCATTGTGAAAAATGTAACTCAAGAAAAGGAGAATGTGTTAGCATGGAAATCCACTCAGGTAAAGTAAAAAGTAACTTCTCTAAAATGAAAAGATTATTTTTTGAACCAGTGTGGTATTAACGTTAACAGACAATTACCGTATTTTCCGGACTATAAGTCGCAGTTTTTTTCATAGTTTGGCTGGGGGTGCGACTTATACTCCGGAGCAACTTATGTGTGGAAATTTACACATTATTATATCATATCACATGTTATTTTCACACTAAACCGCAAGAG
>CAEFZX010006123.1:0-67536 GCA_903066825.1 Alfaro cultratus | reverse complement strand
AGTTTTTAGATGTGCCACAGGTACAAAACACTGGAATGAAATGGCTTAATTACCTCCTCCTTGTGTAGATAAATTCTGCAGAGTCTTGCTAATGACCTAATTATTCTATTCAGGTGTGGTGCAGCAGAGGCACATCTAAAAGTTGCAGGACACCGGCCCTTGAGGACTGGAGTTTGACACCCCTGCGCTATTAGATCATCTAATTCAACACAGGTACAATTATTTTTGTTCTACCACTAGAGATTTTCTGTCCCATAACTACTGAGGTCTTCAAAGAATCTGTAGTAATGGACTGCTTTATGAAGCCTTACCTGTGCAGTTCAGTAATCCAGCCTCTTTCAAACACAGAAAGCCTTATTAGCCCCTTGCCGTCAGGGGTTCAAGAGCCAGACAAAAAATGACATGAAAGCCATTTTTGCAAATTTTGACTTTTTGAGGTTATTAAATGTAATTATATGGTTAGCTGATGAGCAGGCTCTTTGAGTTTAACTGCAGTTTTCAATAACACCTGCCTACTCTTGTTTCTCCTTGTTTGCTCCTCTTTCATGTTTCTGATTTTTAAGCTCTTATGACATAGTTATGGTATGAAACAAACCACAACCCTAAATCACAGCAAGTGAAAACACACTTTCCTTTTGGGCATTCAAATTATTTTATCTACAAAGACATATTTTAAACTAGGTTATATAATGGTTATTCAAAATATTTAAATTAAAATAAAATCCATATTTCAGACTTCTGGCACAAGAGCATTCCAGGAAGGCTATTCGAGGACAACCTTCATCACCGGACGCATCACTCACATGATTCCTCTTGCAACAACTGAGCACAGGATATTTCATTTATTTGCAGATACTAATCTTCGGCTATTGTTGTGTTCAACAAACACAAATCCCCACCCAGCCTGGTCCATTTGATTAAATGAGCATAGTGCATTTCAAATGACTGCTATAAACTGTTACATGACAGGAAATGGAGAAAAATCCTCCAGCAAAGTTAAACCAAGATATTGTACTGCACTTGTCTTGATTTTAGCAAAAGAAGTCACTCTTCCTGAGATGCAGATGGCAAGTTTAAACACAGAGTCACCTGCCACTAACAGCAGCATTAATTACTATTCCCTCAATATCCCATCTTAGGAAGGAACAGCATCAGCGAGTTGTCCTGACAGCATTTGGGTCAGTTCCTCGGAACCACCAGGGATCAGCATTTTAAACCTGAAAGGAGACGCTCAGCGGGTGCTGCCCTACATCACCCGAAATGCATAAATACTGGAAGTGACTGTCCAATGAGTCACACAAACAAATTTTAAGTGGGTTTGCTAAACAGACTTAAAGAGAAAAAAAGTTACCTGTCCACATTTGCCTTGGATTTCTAGACAAATTTTTCTGCAAGAAATGTTTTTGTTTTTCGCAACAACTTTCTAGGTATTTTAGTGTTATGGCTGTATAGTTGTACACTACTGTAGTACCATCATAACTTTGCATATATCAAACATGTTTATTGAAGAATAAACTGTTGAGGATTCACCGCAGTTCCCATTGTTCACTTTCATGTATGTAAAATGTCATTGTGCTTACATAAGTGACATTTTAATCACTAGAGATGAAAGCATTTTATATGGCATACTTAATTAGATTACCATTTTGAGGACAATAACAAATAAAACAGACATGAGCTGCAGGCTTCTTGATAGAGGAGGTAATTTTAAACCCAACAGAAAATTAAGGAATTACTAAGGTATCTATAAGTTTAAGCAACCGAGCATTTTAACTTTATCTGATTTTCTTTTTTTAGTAAACTCAATAAAAGTTGCAAAGTACATGTGGTTGGTTGATAAATTAATAAACCAGAGGTAGTTATTTGTTTACAAACATTTAATGAATAAGAGGAAGAAAATCTTATCTAATCTTATCTTCCCTTTGTCAATCAGAGGTGACAAAGGAAATACCATCTGATTCCACTTTCTGATCGGGGCATAACGCAAAGTATGGTGTAAAAAGGATCCTGGAAGATCAAATACGCTACAAAACATGTTGTAATGACAACTGGCACTGAGCTTTAGCTATATGCAAAACGTTTCTTTGCAGCAGCAAGACTTTACCAGCAAAAACACTTCAAATATGTCTGCAAATGCAGAAAATAGCACACTAAGTAATTGTCAAAAGCCAGCTTGAATTATCCACTTTTTGCATTTTGTGCCAAAATAAGTAGGATAACTGTAATAACTTTGAGTTCCCTCAAGCTCTGTGCTCTTTTTTTACTTACAAATAAAGGGCTAAGTCTCGTAGAACAAAAAACTTTCTGTATGATCATTTTGTGCGTTAAGAGTTGACCATATGACACACATACCGCATCTTTAATCCATTTTAACAACCCTCAATCCCAGTAAACTAAAGCCCAACCAATGGTGCCATACCAGCATGCCTGCTGTCAGTATATGGCAGCAAAGCCACTCAGTTGACTCAGCTGGTTCTTAGATGCAGAGTTGAGATAGGTGAGGACGAAGAGGGTCAAACTGCAGCTGGCACAGAATTTCAGGATTAACTGCTTAAATAAGAATATTGTTTGAGCATTTCTGATGCATTAATTAAATGTCCCAATCCTATTTCGTTTACTTTTATATTTAACTAAACAATAATTATTGTGTGCTTATATTTACAAATAAATTGTAACTGAGGAGATGCTTTTAGGTTAATAAACGTCCCCTGATATGTGCAATACTTGAAAACCTTAGCTAAGGAGAAAAAATTTGTCTTTAGGTAAATTTTTCTGATATACAGGATAAAAAAAGATTCTCTAAAAAAAATATTTTGCACTTCAATGTAGTAAGTTCAATAACTTATACTTACTCCATTGAAAAGTATAATTTATGTATATATATATTTTTTTTAAAAACTTAAATAAAAATGCATTATTCTAAATCTCTTAAAACCATAATTAAGTGCACCTTGACTTTGTTTTGTTTTATAAAAAGAATACTAAGGCTGTTTTCTTAATAGACAGCCTTAGTTTGTACTTTTGGGGTTTAAATTAGAATAAACCCAAAAAGTACTATATAAAGAACTTACAAACAACAATAAGTAAAAATTAGCATAATCTTTACACTTTTTTCACAGTGACATTATATATAGTGTTGGGACTAGTGATGCAAAAACTAAAGGGATTCAGAAATCCTTCAGTGGAGGCATCTGTGATGATATGCTAATTAGCCATGTGCTTTGTTGAACTTAACCTGTAACTGGCATGATGCAACACAGACAGTTCACAGCTTAATCTCAAGTAGATCATCTTAACGTTCATAGTATAAACATAGAAAATCTAAATAAGCATATTTATTTCCATCTTCAATGTTGACGTTCCTTTTATAAGAATCCCCAATATTTGTATCCTTACAAAGTTAGAACTGTCCTGGATAAAACTGTTGCTTTTTATTTTGCTTTTTTTTCATTTTGTGTATTTAATAATATTGATGTAAGTGCTTACCAAGGAAACATACTACTTTTGAATATTGCAATAACAATTTTGTTAAAATCCAACCCAAATTTTCCATAGCTTTTCCTTTCTTTTCCGTCATCACAATAATCCCATCACTCTCCATGAGCAACAGCATCATGGTGACTAAGATCAACTTTAAGGTCCGAGCATAAAACACAATAAAAAGCCCATCCAATACTCAATTTGCAAAAAGAATTTAAATGCATGGTGTCATAAAAATATCAGTTTACCAAACATTGAATCCAACATGTGTAATATTGTGGCTGGTATTCAATATATTGTGCAGATATAGATTTTACTTTTCTTATTTTCAACTGTTAAACAATTCCATAACTTCTCTCCTGAAAATACAACACACAAGTTATGAAAAGTGCGAGCTTTGTTCCCCTTCACTGCAGCATTTTTTGCAACCGGAAATATTTCCAAACAACTGCATTTGTCTTTCTTGAAAGGAACAGAAAAGTGTAGCAGTCATCTTTTAGTCAGCCGACTTGCTTTACTGAGCAACAGGTGATGGTGGGGCAGGACTCCGGCCACTTCAACAGTTTTCTGGCATCTCATTAAGGACTTTAAGGTGTGAAAGAGCAATGACTTAAAATTCAAGGTATACCAAGATTGTAGGGAGATTGGAAGCATCATAATGACAGCAAAGAAATGCAGAATTAGGAAAACGTTAATTTATCACAACTGGTCAGGGCAGTGCATTACACTGCATAAAAAAAAAAAAAAAGACATATAGGAGGCATGCAAAGATCCTCATCAATGAATGCATTCCTAATACAACAATTACAAAATTCACTATCATCATGCAGCTCCTGTATGGAGTGATTATACATAGACTTCAACTTCCTGCTTGGTTTTCCTAAGTCACCATTACTTACTGAAAACATGCAGATATCTTAAACTCTATGTGAACCACATTAGTGTTTCTTTTTCATTTCCAACAACTATACTTCTAATGCGTATAAGTCAAATCGCATCGAGTAAGTCATGCAACCTGACTAACTCAATGCAGCAGCTCTCATACTGACTGTACTTTAAAAGTGCTGCAAAAAAAGAGTTGAAATTTTATTTTAAACTATTTAGTATGCTTTAACATACTAAAGCATAGTATGCAAATGTAAGCAGCACCGTCACAAAAAAGAAGAGGAGCAGCGACGTACAAGGTATATTTCCTGGTAAGTGATTACCTCAAACAATGTCAATCATGTCAAGAACAATTTGTTATGCAGATGTCACACTGACAGGCAAAGTTAGACACCTCTGTCAGACAAAAGAAATCAACGGCATAAGAAATGTGTGCGTGTGTGTATGTGAATGGGGGGGTATCTCAGTGCATATGTGTTGGGGGAGGGGTTTAGAAGAGAAAAAAGGGAGACAGACTAAAGAAAAAGTGAAGAAAAGGGGGTGGGAATTGGCAGAGCGCAGTTTCGTCAATAAATAAAAAAAAACAAAAAAAAAAAAAAAACTTTCCCCTTTAAAAGATTTACATTAGCCATAAGTCCAACCAAACAAATTGTGCACAGTTATTGGAAATGGCGATCTTGTTCGGCCAGGTTTGGGTCTTCATTGCAGTGACTAATCGTGCTTCACAGTTTTGCCCTTTTCAGTGGGATCTGCCCTCAGCTGCTAAACACACACAAACCCTCCTCTGTAGCTGCGGCTGACGTCAACCGTCACTTAGCAACAGCCTTTTGGTGTAAAAGCAGCAGCGCTGACACCGTTTTCAAAAGAGGCGCACAGAGAAAGACAGAAATTCAGAGGGAGATAGACACAGAGAGACTCAAATGACCAAAGGGGGAAGAAACTAAAGAGTGAAAGAGTCAAATTTTCACAGATCTAACTCAGTCATGATTTGGTGAGAAACTAGGGGAAGGATTTTGTCATTTCCATAAAGTTTTCTGGAAACAATTAACAGTCTGTAAACGCTATGGTATGTCGTAATTTAAATACAAGTTAAATTTACTACATCCTCCATTGCTATCTACTTAAATTCCCACAGAGGCTATTTAACCAAGGTTCTCCCACCTATGTCATAGCAGTTGGATTTAGCCACTTATTCCACTGGTCTAAGAAAACAGTCCACACATCCTAAGTCTGGAAGTTATCCTGTCTGAAATGTTGGTGGCCTTTAGTGGAAAAAAAAAATCTTCACTGCTAGGTGGAAAGAGACAGAATACAAGCAGCTTTGGGACCACTGCAGCATTACTTATTTAACTTTAATTCACCTGGTTTAATGTGTCAAAGAAAATTATAAGTGTGTCTAATAGGTTCAAACTTAGCTGACGGCGAAGGGTCTGACCTAAATTATAGGGAGGAAAAAAATCCAGAAATAAAATTAAAATAGTCATATAAGCAAAGACAATGCCAGACAATGCATTACACCGCATTAGAAAAAAAAAGACATATAGGAGGCATGTAAAACTATTTTGTTTTCAATTTTAAAATTATCATAGCTCTAAAAGTGTGACCAGATATGATTAACTTTTTAGCTATATTGCAAACAAAAGGTAAAAAAAAAGAAAAAAAAAGAAAAAAGGAAAGATAAGAGGAAGCAAAGTCCTCCGCTGATATTCCATGAGGCCATTTTTTTTTAAAGATGGCCCTTCTGACACCGGAGTCATTAGGCTAAGCTCTGCTAGACCTATCATGAAAACTAAAGAGCTGCAAGCTAATTGCTGGTGATCGTGACGCAAAACGTTTCCAGGGCAACACGAGTTTTGGAGTACCCGCTCCAACATTTCCTCATCTGTTTGCACTCACACCAGCAGGCTGACAATGCAGTCGCTGCATCCTGTTTCACTCTGCAGTCAGCCAAACGCAGAGTCTCGCTCGCTCAGCTTAACCCTTTCTCCTGGCCCCGCCGCGGCAATGAAACATTTAAAGCACCTATGCAAAAGTACTCCTGACATTAAAAGGCCAACAGAAGCTGCAACCAACTGGGCGCAGCAACAGGAGCCACATTTTAACCAGCACAAGTCGCCACAAGATGAAAACATAAACATTTTAAATATTTGTTTAAAAAAATTATATATTGGATCTTAAATTTAGAAGATATTCACAGCTACTATGCAAGCAACCTGAGGTTTCGAGGAGGCGTTGCTAAGCAATAAATTGGGACATCTTCGTCTCAACATCGCAACTGTTACACAAAACACGGAGGTTAACTTCAGGGGATATCAGTTAAACGGCTCAGCTCAAGCCACATTTCAACTAACAGTTATAAAAAGAAAAAAATAACTCAAAACCTTGTTTAGAAGAACACACTAAACATGGGGACACTTTTATTTTTTATGAATTTATCCCTAAGTATTTGAGATAAAAATAACAATAAAATTGTGAATAACACCGAATTAATGCTGAGCAGAACAGAGATATAAAATTCCAGTTTTATGGTTTCTGCAATAAAAACAATTCTACAGAAACAAACAATAATGTTTGTTTTTTTTCTTCACTCAGAATAATTTCTATTCTGTGAACATGAGACTGTTTTAAGAAAATACAAATCAAATATAAATTACAGCAAATAAAAATATGCGTCAGTATTTTAGGTTCCTTAGTTATTCAAAAATAAACACAAATATACACCCACACAAATGCCACATTTATAAAAGGTTCGTAAGATGCAACCTCCATGTGTCAGAAACATAGTTATAATTAAAAAATGGGGGAATGTTTATAATATACTTCAGAAACACAATTACTAAAATTAAGCTAGTTTCACTTTAAGTTGAAGACATACACTGACCAGAATGAGGAGAACTGCCTGCACTGGAAAATAAAACTGCTCAATGCAAACACACACACGCACACCCACACTTCTCTTGAATTTTATACACACTGTTCACACGGTGTTTCAGCTCTGATTAAAAGGCAGAAAAAAAACATCAAATTGAAATATGTGGAAAACAAATATAAATACCATAGACACATGTTATACTAAGATTTTATCTCATATAAAATGCCAAATTACTGTCACTGTTACAAGTTGGGTTACAGCTGATTAGTTACTCGTCCTGCAACACCCACACCCCCACTCAGCTAAAAGTTTCACTAGTATCCTCATGAGATAAGAGTTGTTACAGGTTACATAACCGGTTTGCTATACTTACGCATCTGTGCTCATATAAAGACAACCAGAAAATGGAGGAGACCTCCAGCAAAATATAAGCAATTTATAAAACAGTCAAATGCAGGATTCTGGCACACAAACTAAGAAAAGGCTGCCCGTTACATTCTATTTATTATTTTCAGGATACATAAACCGACCTGAAGTCCAATTATCTGTTCTCCCTATTCCATCTCAACATTTCCTTTGGTACATCATCTTTTCAGCCCGTCTCATCATCGCTCAAGGCAGGCACTATTTTCTGCTGGGCAATTAATAAGACTTCTTCTAATTTTTTATTTTTTTTCCCTCCTCTTTGCAATCACCCCGTAGTACGTCACTCGGTTGTGACGTCAATGTTATATCATTCCACATGGCTTAACAGCGAGCTAACGTGACAGCTGAGCGCTGCCCTGTGCTTTCACCGCTCTCCCTGCAGCCTTCCCCTCCACAGTCTGCTCCTCTGTTCTTGTCTGTATTTTGGAGAGAGGGAAAAGAGGGGGGGGGGGATTAAGTGTTTTATTTACCCCTGCCTGCCCCCGTAGAGTGGAGCCACACAAAAACGGTGTACGATCTTTGAATTTGCTTAGCACTAACAGCATGACCTCTAAGGTCTTCCGTGTAAATCCAATTGAACATTTTTACCCTGGAAGTGTGAACACAAAATGTTCTTAAAAAATAAAAATATATATTTAACTGACTCTTTCTAATTATACACAATTTGGAGAGTGTATTTCAGGTGTGAAATTCTTTATCCTGGTATTTTACATAAATAATTTGTCTTATTTATCAACATTTTAAACAAGCGGAATGTTTTAATTGCAACTATTTAGCAGTATATTTAAGTTGGTATATTTTATAAATGCACACTTAATTCATCCCTTCATGTTGGTGCTAGAAATTCATCAATCAACAAGAGTCTGAAATTGGCCAATTGTCTCTTTATTAGCTCTGTTGATAATCATCAGGTGAAATACGAAATTTTACCTGATGATTGTTTAATGAATACTTATTCATTAAATGCACCAGAACACAGAACTCCCTCCATTTTCGCTTTGTAACTGAAATAAGCAATAGAGAATATACTTTGATGCATTTTGCTAGTGCATTCAGTAGAAATCGGATAAGGACAAATATGTTGATGTATAAACTTGAAATTTCATCATATTTAATTGGATTATACACTGCTATCTATTTGTTCTCCTTCCTGTCCTATAGGAAGGAGAAAAAATAGATTTTTGCAGGTGAAACGTCAAGGAAAACCGGTATCTAAATGGAAAAGGCTGATTGGTGCAACCCTAGTGAATATTCTTGAAAATGTTAAAAAATAAAAATAAAAGATACTTGATTGAAACGTATTCTGATATCACACTATTAACTGTGATACCAGAAAGGAAAAGGAAAGGAAAAGAACAGAAACAACTATGGGTGCTGTTTCCCAGGCAGTTTAAACTTCACACACTGTACATATAAATATACAAGCTTATGAGCTCAGACTGGTGCAGTGACTTTTTGCTTATCAAGAATTACAACAATAACACCTTCTGACAAAAACAAACAAAAAAAAACAAAACAAAAAAAAAAAAAGACAGTGACTGGTACAAGCTGAGCTTCTTTCCTTTTCTGTGACATATCATCATTTGCATACAGGATTGTTTTTGTTAAAGGTTTATGTGATACATGCACAGACAGAAAATTAGCTATTGATATATTTTTGATTAGTCTTCTTACACAATTCATAATTAACCTTTTGACATCATCTGCATGTAAAAAACATATACTTGCATGCTTGATTTTAATATTATAGCTCAGAGTTTTAAAAATAAATACTTGAAAAAACTAAATTAAAGACATTAAATTAAATAAAAAATTATGAAAAAATGTTTTTTTTTCTCTAAAATATATGCTGATAAGGGCTTGTCAAGCTGGGTTTTAGTGAAATTCTCTGTGCTGTTTAGTCATTGAGGTTCAGAATGCACAAGTGAAAAAAAAACTTTTTTCAAATTTCCATTTAATTCTTGTTGATATTTGCATGTGCTTTGCAAGCTTGTAAAATTGAAAACAGAAGTCCTTTCTTTGATATGTTTACATAGTTTTTTCTACTAAAATGTGCTGGGCAAAAAAATAAAAGTATTATTTTCAGGTTTTCATTACAGGTTGATAAGGCTTCATGCAGGAAAATAAAAACAAAAACAAACATCTCTTGCTCAAGCACAGGTAATCTACTGTAGTCTGACGGATAACAATTTCCCTCATAGTGTTTATCACTTTGTGCATATTAGGCAACGGGTAGTCGCACACGAAGTATAGAAATTATTTTCAGATAACTATACCAAATTACACCTGTTAGTGACACAGGTTTCTGTGAGCTGTAACCCTCGGTGGGTGAATGTCATGTCTGCACGACCACTCTCATACTGGTTTTTTTTTTGTTTTTTTTACAACCAAGCCAGTAAGGCAATCCTGTCATCGGACCCTGTAACATGTACGCATTGCTGGGGGCACAAGTCTGAACTACAGCAGCCACATTAATCAATCGGCACACAAGGTATCCATTAATCTGAAATGTAACAAAAAGTTAGCCGCTTTGTTGAAGAGTCAGATTTATATATAAATAAATTAATAAAATTGTCTTTCACACTCTTCTACTTTATGGTTTTCTCCCAAATAATTAGCTGCAGCATAGCCTCAGTAGTAAACTAGAAGAAGCTAAGTTTAAAGTTTAAACAGCACCTGGATCCTACAGTGTGATAAATCCCAGACAGAATTATTTTAGGGCATAAGCTTAAATGTAAGGAAAAGGATACACACAGCTGATCCTAGCTGCTGCCTGTTTGCTCCACACACACACACACACACACACACACACACACACACACACACACACGCACACACACACACACACACACAGCATGCTTGAAACACTAAGTGAAGGTATGTGGTATGAACTGTAAAATGACTTCAGTATTGCATTTCATTTAATGTACTGGCTAGACTGAACATATTTCTGTCAGTCCAAATAAAACCAAAATAAAACTAGAAACATTCATGTAATCTCCATTATCACAGAAGACTGTTAAGCTTGTCGAAGTTACGTTAGTTGAGGCTGCCAGCTTTATCAACTCATCTCATCAGCTGGAGTTAGTTAAAGTATGGCTAATAAGGAAGAAATTTGGGATTTTCCATCAGGCATAAAAAATGGCACATTCTTGTGCTTTTCCAGGTCTTGTAGTTGATTGGAAATTAATTGGACAGACTTGACTGAAATAAAAGCAACAAACTCAACAAGAGTCTCATGTGTGTACAACCAAACACAATAATGGCATTTAAACTAAATTTTAAATATATTGATATATGAAACCAACAGTTAAGGTTTATTTTGATCAAGAAACATTACAATCATATGATAAGAGTTTACCAATAATGATATGATAACTGCTCATCCCTAAGAAGAACTTAATTTAAACAAATACTGGTTTATCCTATTTCCAATAGAAGCCATTTTAAATGGATAAAATGAGCTAAAATTGTTTCATGTTAGCCTCCTACTGCTCTGGGGATTCTTTCAGTTTCCAAACAATTTAATTTAAAAGATTCTGAACTTTCTCATTTTCTGTGCATCTTCAGTTTGGCCATTTATCAGTCTCAGGGCACACCTGCATGGTCTTCATGTCAAATCGCACAGTTAAGGGATGTTCTCATCCAGTTCCAGGTACCAACTCAGGGCCCAAATCAAGATGTTTTTAAAAGATTTAAACAAAACTGAACTCTTGGTAACTATTCTAGGTTACCAAAAACCAAAATGCTTATAATGATAAAAAGATATGCAGCTGCACAGCCAATTTTCAACTATCAAGGCTGGGTTATATATGATAAAAGAAAGGTATTTCATTTCAATGGTATTGCTGAAAATTTTGATGACAATATAAATACAATCAAACAGCATTTTTCAAACTTTTTTTTACACATTACTACACAGTGTTTCTCCACCACTGTCTGTGGGCTTCAGCATCTCAGCCATAAAAAATATATCCCCTATGCGAGAAGAAAAGGAAGTTTAAAGTCCATCCACCTGTCCAAATATTTTAGAGATATGCACATTGTTTTGCATATTATATTTTACTAAATGCTACGTCCAAGAAGTCCTTTATAACTTAAGTTTTGCATATATTAATATAGTAATGGCAATCGCTGTTGAATGTAATGTGCAGTTCTAACTTTGAATAGCTTGAAAAACTTATACTTTATGTTCGTTATTTTGTTTATCCAATTTGTGTTTTCTAAGTACTGTAGCTATCGCATATACACAACAAACAACAGAAAGAAACACTATTCATAATGTTTTGCATTATTCAAAGCAAAGCACTAAGTTTAGGAAGCAGGAAAATAATTTCTAATTTGTGTCAACATGCAATTTCCTATGATTGCAGTGAAATATGCTATGAGTCAAATCATCAACAAGTCCTAATAAAGCCCAACATTACAGACCACTAGAATAATCTGTGACATCTACAAGCAGCACAACGTCACCAAGAGAAGCACATTAATTTATTGAATCTGTACATGTTGCACGAAGACTCAGAAGAAAGAATGAAAGGAAAAAGTTGGACACATTTTATGTGATGTATTGTCAGCAGCTGTCTTGAATAAAGTAATCAATGTTGGAGAACATATTAACACTAAGTGAGATTTACTATTGATCAAATGTTATTTTCAAGCATATATGGCACTAAATATAATAAATGTTATAAATCATCAGAAAGTGACTCTCTTGCCTATTTATAACAGATTCAGATTAGTCTCAGAAGGGAAAATTCCTGATTGGGACATCCCTACGTCAGAAACGTATGAAATGATCCAGAAATGTTCTCATACTGATGTCAGGTCTATGAATTATGAGGTCTATTTGTATTTGTAGAAGAAGTCCATTATAACCTTTTGCGTCACATCGGTGAGGTTCCCCACCAGGACAATGTCAACCTCCACATACATCCATTACACATGTCCTCCATTGTTTATTACAACCATAATACTCATCTGTAACAAGTGTCTGGGAACCATCATTTGGCAGTTCTAGAGAACTCTACGCCTTCTCTGAAGTTTGCTTTCACTGTAGACAAGACGTGCAGGTTATCACTCTTTAAAAAAAAGCCAATCTACGTGCTAGACATTGTCAATCCCTTCCTTTTGTGGGAACACATTGTTTATGCTTCTGGCACAGAGGTTTTCCGAGGAGAGCGTGTTGTCCACAGAGGTTAGAAAGTTCACAATGGTGTCTATGTGCTAAGAGCAGGAGAGGCTGTTTCCATCTACCAGCACTGAAACTGAGAGAGGGGGACATTATCAATCATGTCACAGACTGTAAGTGATAAAACTTTGCAGACAACTCATTGAACATAATTTAATATATTTAAATTGTGACAATATATCTCAAGTTATCTTCACAACCAAGGGTCAAGACAAGATTTTACAAAAAAGACGGTTATGATTCTAAAATTATGAGTGCTTTCAAATATGGTCCTTATTTATGTGCTATCCTGAACAAATATTTTACTCTTGTATGAATATGATGCTAAAGCAATGACTACCACACTGATGAACTCAGTGCCTGAAAAACCACGTGTTGCTGTTAATGGACGAACAATTCTCCTGTATTTGTGAGCGAAAGACAGAAACCAGTGACCCTGTCAAACAAGAGGGGGGCAGAGGGTGCACGGACTGCTTTGTGTGCAGAACGTGTGTGAAGATGAAGAACATGTACGGCATTACCAGTGAACCCAGAGTGACTCCTTTCAAAATGATTCTTTGTACTTGCTTTTTGCCTACCTCTGACGCAAAGGCTGTCCATTTTTGTGCAATATCGCAATTGAATCACACAATATAACAAAGAGTTGTTATTCTGCTGAAGATACTTTCTTGTGCAAAGTTTGCAATCCTTCCCAGCGGAGTAATTCTGTGTCCAACAGGGGAGACAAACAGATACAAAAGAGCGGTAGATAAAACACAAAACAACTATGACGAACATCTACAAGTGTTCTGCAGGATTATATATAAGCAATCAATATGCAGGATCAGAAGGCTAGCATTTACATATATATTTTTTCTTTTTTTAACTAATGTACATAAGAATTCAGTTCAAGTGGAAACCACTGGAGGAGATACATACAAACCCATTTTTGAAATTATCTTCTATTGGTTTCTAAGAAAAACTTTAACTAAAATACAGAAAAGTCAGGAAAATGTCAAAGCATATCTGATGATAACTTCCCACAAGTTTAGATTATTTTGATTACCAGCTAATACGTGTTGTTTCGACTGGCTAAAATAATTTGTCAAATATGATGTCCGGTCTCAGCTTTGAGCAGATAAACAAGACAAAAAGGACTTTTGGGGCCTTGACTGTTTTAATTTTGTACCTGGTAAATTAGAGGCTAATTACTATGAGATGAAGAACTTAAAAACAGTATCACAAAAGATAATTATAAAACATAACAGCAACTGCCTCTGTGTATTTAGTTTATGCCTCTAGTTTATGTTAGTTTCTTTTTCTCCGCTTAGTAATATGCGTAAATTCATCTGAATAGAGGGTTGTTTTTTTTTTGTTTTTTTTTTGCTATGCATAAAGTTCCCATTTGGACCTAAAATATTTGCATCTGGTTGGACAAAGCGTTTTCTATAGCATTTTTGGGACTATTTTAGTATGTCATGCTATTCTACAAATAGAATTAAACACAATGTGGTAAATGGAGAAAAAACATATGTTGAAACGGGAAACAGAACAACCGAGACAATCTGGACATGCAATTTTAGTTCTCTTATCATTCCTCCCAAAGCTCGAAGGACACAGAAACAATGTGCGTGACCTGATGGCCTGGCATCTACTTCAGAATAGCCTGCTTTGTTTTTAAAATACACTGTTGACAGTTATATCTATGTGGTTTACGTATAGATGAAGGCAACAGTTGTGTACAGAAAGCTTTTAAGTCGAGGCATGATGCATGTAATATGAAACTCCTGACACCACAATGGAAAGTGTCCCCATTATCTTATGAATGCAAACAACTAGGCTTTTCACAGATTGTACAAGTTTATGTTCGCCAGCAGGACGGCTAGGGACTGATTAACCTGCTCACCATCAATTTGTGTTGTCGACGGTCATGTGAAACTACAGCCCCCATCACTGGCTCTACTACTGACTGTGTTGCTATTCTGCCGACAAGCTTTAGATTTCTTCATTTTTAACAGATACAAACCTTACGAAATGTAGGAAATGTAAGAAGATGGAAAAAGACTGTGTGAAGCAGACCTTAAAGACTTAGATAACACAATATAGCTACTGCCAAGCTAAAAATGGGCAATGCATCTTTTCTATTCAAAGTGATATTCTTCTCATACACGGAGCTGACTGCAATTGCAACACAAAAAACTATGAAAAGTTACTACGAAAGCAAACATAGGGCTTTTTAAGGTTTACCAAAGTTTTAAAATGTTAGTTTCAAAAATGCTAGCTTTGAAACATGCTGTTTTTATGGTTGTAAATGCTTTTAATGAGGAATCAGAGAAAGAAGAGCATGGTACATAGTGCTGCATACTGCCAGTCAGCTGGCTGAAACAAAGTTCTGACCCTTCTCGCTGTCTTTACGCGAGAAAGGAAAACCTTCTGTTTGGAAATATTTTGAAAACCACAATCACTGATGAAATGTGTAGTAGAACTATAATGTATGTAGCTATAAGTCACGTCTTTCAAGCAGTAATCAAACCAGATAACACTGATTAACCAGTGAATATTTGCTTATTGTAACTGTGTTAAGACCTCAAGAATATCAGAAAGTTATCCTAAGGTGATATTATTGGTAAATGTTGCCACGATGACTTCGGATCTAATAAATCCACACACTGTCCTCCCTCCTATCTTTCTTGTGTGTGTTTCCAAAACATTCTGTGATCCAGCATCTCTGGCACTGTGACTTTAAGTCAGATCATTTATGTGCATCTTCTGAAGCAAGACTCCATCAATCAGGGTAAGCATCTCACTGACATGCAAAGTTTTAATATTTCTGGACAATTTCTGATACGAAATTGTTATCACTGCATTCCAAGCAGCTCTTTTCAACATTAATATTGAATACAGTAATACTGTCATGACAGTTACCGTAATATATTATTGAGCAGCTGTGCTCAATAATATAAAAGCTATATTATTGAAACCTATAAGAAAAATGATAGGTTTAATTTTCTACACATAAAGCACTTGCAAACTTTTTTTTATGGTACATGTTTTGCTTAAATGAATGGTCTAAAAGAAAACCTAAATTAATGTAAATAAAGTTACATAGAAACAGAGATGGCCCTTCTACGTCACTCTTTAGAAATGCAATGCAGTTCAATGCAATGCAATTCAGTCATTTTAGACAACAAATTCAGTGACGCTGATATCAAACAGTTGCATGACACTGGCTCATGACTGAAGTGGTCTAACAATTTGTTTATCGTAGTGGCGAACTGATGATTTTCTTCTGTTGAGCTTGAGCTGCTTTCTGTCATGACATGGGTGATTTCCACTCGCGTGCACGGTGAGCAGTTGTGGATTATCTGTGGGCCTATTTTTGCAACTACAACAACAGACCACGATCCTGCAGAGGGCGGGAGGTGGAGGTGGAGGTGGAGGGGGGTGAGGTGACCTACCTGCTCTCTAGATATGCAGGGCAACGAGGGTCTGCGGGGCATTTTACAGCTGCCATAATAGCTGGTCGACGTTTCCCCCAGTGAAACACAACTGGACCGTCTCCTCGGTTTGATCACCGGGACCTTTTCCTCCGCGCTGGAAATCCCACACGGCGCTTCCCTCGTCTGGTAATAGCGGTCAAAACAGATCCCCAACAGGGAGCCAGAAACCCCCGCAAAGCAGGCCAGGAGCGGTCTGAGCAGTGCGGGCAGACCGCTCAAACTTGTGAGGGACAGCAGCCACACCACGCTGGCGAACACCAGGACGAGGACGCTGTGCTTGAGTTTGAGCGTCGGGATCAGCGTGAGCAGACCCACGCATCCCAACACGAACAACAACCTGCCCACCATTTGCATCTGGTGCTGGTCCTCTCCCCATTGCAAGCACCGCAGAACAAGAAAATCCCCGAGGTAGCACGACGCTGGCAGTGACAGGAGCCACGATCTGCTGCTCTGCTTCTTCTTCCTCCTCAGGTAAAAGGTGAGGAAGAAGAACGCACATCCTATGCTGAACAGAGGACTGATGGACTGGGAGAAGCCCAGCAAAAAAGTCCGCAAATCCCACACCGAGTCACTTTGCAAGCTCCTGGAAATGAGGAAAGAGACGGCGAAAACAACAAAGGCGCCCACGTACAGGGCAGACACCTTTAACAGTTTGGAATTGAGGACGTCTTCGTTACAAAACCTGCACACGCTGAACAAAAATCCTCTCTGATGGTCCTGTTTAAGGGGGGTGACGCAGCTCTTCACATAGCCGTTCCTGAAGCCCTCTGAGCTGTTTACACTTCCAGTCCCGTCGTGGTGCCTTAGTTTACCGTGCAAAACCTCTCCTTCCTCCCGTGCGGCCATAGCTTCGAGTCCTGCTCCTCGTATCTTCTCAAAGGCCGCCTGTTTACAACTATTCACGGCGTATTAACGCTGAACTACATGACAGCAAACGCGCTCCATGGTCACTCAAACGTGTTCCAGCACTTGGACTAAAGAAAGAAGGTGAGATGTTGTTTTTACAGAAATTGGGCTCTCCGTCGCCGCCTACAGCCCACAACTGAGAACTTCATGACTAGAGTGTGTGAAGTGTGATCTGTATGGGAGCCTGAGACAGCAATGTCACCAACGTGCTCTCCAGGCTGGGAAAACTTGGAAAACTGCTGACCTTGGTTTGGATCAAAAGCACAGTCAGTTACTTTAAACAAGATTTACGGGCTAAGGCAGAAAATACCTTTGAATGATAACTAAAGACATATCAATCAAGTGAGTTTACTTCTAAAGCAAAACAAAAAAACAAAAAAAAAATCACTTTGTTAAGTAAACTATAAAACTGATCAAATAATAAAATCTTAATCTTCAAATATCACAGAAAATTTTCAGTGCAGATACAGACCAATTTTGTGTATAAAACTGCATGAACAAAACATCATCAACATATGAGGAAATAATAATAATACCGCAATGCTGCGTCAATGACCAGATCGATTTTGCATATCTTTGCATTTTCATAAAGCTATCTTGATAACTGATAGCTTTCCAAATTAACTTTATGGCTGATTTGGGGGCTTATCAATTTGTCAAAATTTGAAATATTGCTTCAACCTCTTATCTCCACATTCTCATTCTGTGTTTTTATTTTGTGTATGGCGTATCTCTTCAGAATACCAGATCCTTTTTCACTGAACACCATAGGACTGTTTCACAAAGACAGAGTTCCTAGCATAAGGAAATAAATATGAGCATGGCCAAAACTTCTGGAACCATCCTGGCTTTACTTTCAAATATCTGAGCTTAAACTCTAACCTCTAAACTCTACCTCTAACAATTATGTCACGCTAAAAGTAGCTCACAGGCAACTTGCATTTAAAGTGAGTGCTATTGTTTTTTGACAAGGCTACTGGAAGACAATAATCAGTAGCAAATTTGGTGTTTTGCATATATTTCAAGATGTTTTAAAACACACACAACAGTTTGAAGTAAAGACATAATTTACTCAGCAAAACAAACCATTTGGCACTAAAAACCTTGCTAATACATCAGCTTACAACAACATAAATTGTGGGTTCTTCTCACTTAGTTAAAAAGAGCTACCTCTAATATCATTAGTTACACATGGTCTTACAACAAATGTCAGCTAAAAGGTAAATGAAATAGAAAAGTAAAGCATTGTGTTCAATATAGGCCCTCTGGGTTTTTAGATGTGCAGGTTCATTAGATGAAACTGTGAATCTAAAACAAATCAATAACACACTGACAACCTTTACCATGAATACAAAGAAATTTGGTAAGGATTTATGGGGTTGTGGGTGTGATTGCTTTTTTGGAAATTACCACAACTGTTTGATGCTCTGAAACAAGTAAGAAACTCAGAGCTTGTTTGTGTGTTTTTTTTAATCACATATTAATAATGTGTTCTATTTTCTGACATTTTCTATAACAGAGTTTTAATGCCAAGTCTGAGAATCACTGGAATATTACAGACACTGTGATATTGTGAGGAAATGGCAAACATTTTGAAGTAGTTCATGTAGGATTTTTAACTGTCATTTTTTAATAACCTTTATTTAACCAGTTAAAGTGCAATAACTTAAAGCAATAAGATACAATTAAAATTTGGTTAAAAGGCTGTTTTTTACTGTAACATCTGATCCTGGTCCTGTTTTGTGGAAGCCTTTTGTGTAACAAAGAACTTAAACTTTTGAATGAGACAATTTCAGACATTTTCAGTTAGGAGAACAATCCTAGCAACCAGAGCACAGCAACTAATGGTATGCTTTCTATCTCTGTCCACACGGGAGAAACATGCAGGTAGTTACATTCACATATTTTTGCATCTACTGTGGCACTAAGGCTAGTTTCCACTAGAGGATGCTACAAACTACTCTAATCTGTTATAATGAAAATAAAACAATTCTGGAAATTCAAATTACAAGGTTATAGCAATTTATGTTTTTGCCTTATGGTGAAAAACTATTCTGCTTATCCCACTGGTCCAATTAAAGTGTCATATTTCAGCTTTGTGCATCTCGAGAGCTGTTTCAGTAAGATAATATTTTCTGAGTAAATAATAAAAAGGAAGATTAAAACAGCATAAGCAATCTTGTATATCTGACCAGTGTTTTTTTTTAACACCAGTGTTCTAAAAACAGACAATTCTTGTAACATACAAAAACTGTGATATTTATTTCTGCATTGATTCATGAGTTCAGATTTTTGTTCAGTGTGTTGCAACTTAACATTTATTTTTGCTTTTCTGTATCTCTGTTCAATTTTATTTTTCTTCTAAGTGTTGTATTTCTATTACTTTTGTATTCTTTTATGTTTTTGAATAAAATGAATTGATTTTGGCTGAACTAACTAAGCATAGTAAAATTTTAACTGGTTCTACTTCGATCTTTAAGTCACTTAAGATTACTTCTGTTGTGACTTCTGTCACAACAGAAGTTTTGAATGAAATAGTACAATTTCTCTTCCTTTGTTCTGTCTATTTATTTCCCTTTTAGATGTTGCAATATTAATTCACAGAATGAATATTGAAGAACGCAAACGTTAAAATTAAAGTGCAACCTTCTGATATATTTTAAAATTCAGCTTTTGGAAATTTTAGTTAGATTTTCCTTGCGCGTTTGAGTCTTCCGGGGCACTGTAGCAGTGATGTGGCTCAGGAAGCTGTCTTCCACGTCAGAAGGAAGAAGCAGAGAGCCGACAGACCGTTCACCACTGGGGGCTCATCGGGATTTTACACAGGTAAATAACTAAAGTTTGATATTGGTAACCACCTTTAAGAACTAGATATATGTTATAGCTGTAACGCAGCGTATATTTCATAAACATGCGTGATATTGTTTGTTTTGCATATCGTAACATATAAGACAGCAAGCTAATGTTATCGTCCTCCATTTCATTACAACCCTGGACGAAAGCTAAGCTACTGTTAGCTAACAGGGGTTACGGATTCGTGTATTTTGTATAATACCAAAGCTCTGTTAGCTGTGTGACCAAACTAACTAGATAGTTTAAGGTTGTTTGTTAGCATTTCCCCTCACCCAGCTGTTTGCTTTTGACGCAAACAACTCTATTTGTCGCAAAGACGGCAAATCGCACTTGTGTAACTTTAGCTGCTTTAGCTAGCAGCTGCTTAGCTGGTTTGCACCGCCTTACATTGTTATGAGAACAGCGGTAAAGTGATTGTTTATGAAAAATTAAAGATAATTTAATGAAATTGTGCCAGAATTCGCGGCGCTATCGACCTTTAATGCACAACCCCCGGCAAACTGAACATGTGTAAGACGGTAGCAAAACGTATTGCTACAGATAAATATAAAAAAAGTAAATCAATTAAAACATTAGTATATACACTGGGATTAGTTGAGATATTCCATCTAGTACTGTTTTAATATCAGCCTTAGTGTAATATATAGAAACATCCTAAATCAATGGGAAATTTAATTAACTGACCACACAGTTTGTCTATGTGGCACCTGAGTCACCTTACAGTGGTCCTGGTACCAGTGCCACGTCCAGTTATTTCGCAGTTACTTAAAGGAGAAGTTTATTTTTAATATTATAATTGTACCGTTAAAAATAAAGTTTCAAGACTTGATAGACCTTCTTGCAAAATATGTTTCATATGTTAGTGACCTACGTTAGGTTACTAAAGCTGTAATGCACGCAGCTCTGTTTCCATCCCATTGTCATTCAAATTTGAAGCAAACTTTTGTATTAAAAGAGGAAAACAAAAAAGGAATATCTGAATTAGGCGTGTTTCCATCTGCTGATTTGGAGCAAATCAACCTAATCTTTTTTTTGGAAATACCTAAACCACCTCAAGCAAGCATAAAAACGTTTTTTCTTTTTTTCTTTTTTTGTATGAAAGTGAGGAACGTGCCTTTTCTTTATTCTGATGTCTCCATCCACTTCTTCTAATGTAATAGTTCAAAACTCGCATATAAAAACTCTGGTAACAGTTACTGGCTCTGGGATATTTTTTTGTTTTTGTTTTGTTTTTTCATCATTTTAAAAACCCTTAGCTGCATGTCACAAAAGGCAGTTTATGATTTATATCTGTGTGGTTCTCCATTGTTACTTCTAGAAGTTGCCTTGGATAAACCAGACGAGTGTCCATTCATCTTTAACATTCACTGATCCATTTTCAACACAGAAGCATGATATGAAGCAACAGTCACCAAAGCTTAAGTAAAAGTAATGCACTTCAAACTTGTATTTTAGATTACATTTTTAAACAGAGGGCTTTATTTTAAGCAGCTTACAGGTTAATAGTAGATTCTAGGGCGATGCTTGGTGCAGCAGGTGGGCCAAGGTCACATTGACCTGTCAGATGGGAAAGTTTGGGATCACATTAGCAATCTCAGATAAAGGGAACTCTCCTTGTCCTAAGTACAAAAACACAAACTGGGGAATTTGTCCCCTTGGCTCTCTTTAGAAGGATATCCAAGTTTGACCTCAGATGACTTGTAAGCTTGTGAATGTTTTGGTATTACAAACCTGATTAAATTCAGATTCTTAATGATGCTGTTCAATTTAATATTGGTTCTTGTTTAAAAGTTCTTAGATTTAAAATTTTTCTAATACATTTTTCTGCTCTATAGTGAATAAATCACTGATTATAAGAGTTAAGTTAGCCTTAGCAGCAACCCAGTGCCTCCTAAACAACCTAAAAGCTTAATCAGGACCAGACCTTAAATAGAAGAAGCAGTAGTAACACTACCAAGCTTAAAAAGGAAACTTAATATATATTTATTGTTAAATTTAGATCTAATGCTTTTCATACTTTTAGATATATATGCAAATATATTTCTACACCCAACCCGGGAATATTGGTAGAGCTGTGCCGGTTTTTTTTTTTTTTTTTTTTTTTTTTTTTTTTTTTTCAGTTTCACAGCCCTTTTCACTGGAATGTTTTTTTTTTCTTCATTTCTTGAAATTTAACACAAACTCTTAAAGAGAATAAAAATATTTAGAAAAAGGGTCACTATTTAACTATAAATGATTCTTTGAAATGTTAGCTGTATAATATGTAATCTCTCACAGGAACCATGTATAATTCCAAGAATGTGGTTGTGGAAATGTATTTTGTGTTAATTCCATTGCCACTGAATTAATAGTTCTTGACATTATTGATTTTTCCATTCCTTACATTTCCAAGCTGCTGCTGTGTAAGACTACACAGTGCTTTACTCTGTTTAATTATCAGCCTTTTGTATTTGTTTTATTTCCTTGTTCAGACTTTGATCAGTTAATGTTGATGATTTCTTTTGCAATATTTAAATCATTAGCATTAGCATTTTCTCTGTAATTTGATGACCTTTTAATTTTTTTTTGGCTGATATAGGTATATACCAGACAGCTTTGTCCACTGGGATTCTTCCAAGAACTCTACAAACCCAGCAGCAAAATGACAGCTGCAGAAAATGTTTGTTACACTCTGATAAATGTTGCCTCTGACTCGGAGCCCCCTTCTGAAGTCAGCTTAAAAACAGATCTAGGTAAGCCTTTTTAATATGACCTCCAGTTCCCTAACTTTTGCTGTAGTTAATAGATCCTAATTTACTTGTAGTAAAAATACAGAAATTTAAATCTATGTATTTATTTCTCTTTTAGTAGTTGATAGAGTTTAATATGAACACCATTTCTCTTCAGAAAAGGGTGAGATCAAAGCAAAAACTGAAGCCCTGAAGAAGGTCATCATCATGATCCTGAATGGCGAGAAATTGCCAGGACTTCTGATGACCATTATTCGCTTTGTGCTGCCACTTCAAGACCACACCATAAAAAAGCTTCTGCTGGTTTTCTGGGAGATCGTTCCCAAAACAACTCCAGATGGCAAGCTGCTGCAGGAGATGATCCTGGTCTGTGATGCCTACAGGAAGGTGAGCTAACTGTGACCTCAATACTTCAAAGAAAATATGTAAAGATTCAGTCAGATAATATCCAGATTTTAGTAGTTTGTCATTTTTGTGACTTATAGAATTCATAAACTGTTCCTTGTGTAAATTTGTCTTAAAAAAGCAAAAATTTGTTGTAGCTTTGGCAAATATATTTATATTTTATTAGTTAACAATTAACAATTGTGTTGCAAAAATTAATATTTTTTAATTTACAATGTTCTAAGAACAATTTGCTTTTGTTCTCTGCATATTTAGTTATTGCAAATATTTCTAATTTCAGGACCTGCACCATCCTATCTATTCATTAACCACAGAGGGCACTGTAGTTTTTGGATATTAGGAAAAATTACACAACTATTGAGACATGATTATGTTTTTCAAGTTATAGGCTATGCTATGAAATATATAATGAATTGCTCCTGGATATGTTGTTGTGCTGTTAATAAAATCTGCTCAAAATGAATGTTAGAAGGATATTTCAGTAATTGTATCAAAATTCATATATTTTTTTTACAATGTTCTGAGAACAGTTTGCTTTTGTTCTTTGCACATTTAGTCATTGCAAATGTTTCTTTTAATTTCAGGACCTGCAGCATCCCAACGAGTTCATCCGTGGCTCCACTCTCCGTTTCCTGTGCAAGCTGAAGGAATCTGAGCTCCTTGAGCCTCTGATGCCAGCTATCCGGGCTTGCCTGGAGCACCGCCACAGCTACGTCCGCCGAAACGCTGTCCTTGCCATTTATACCATCTATAGGTACCAACAGGGGAATATCTTCTTACCCATCCACATTATGCAGTTTGTCATTTTTTTGTGAGTAATGAGCTACTTTATATTTTTTAGGAACTTCGAACATCTCATCCCAGATGCTCCAGAGTTGATCCATGATTTTCTTGTCAATGAAAAAGATGCCAGCTGTAAGAGAAATGCCTTCATGATGCTGATTCATGCAGATCAGGTTTGTTGCTTTTCAGCATATAGTCTCTTTGTAGCAGGCTGTGATGTTTATGCAGACCTAAGTAACATCATCTGTTCCTGCAGGATCGAGCTCTGGATTACCTCAGCACATGTATAGATCAGGTTCATACATTCGGTGACATCCTGCAGCTGGTCATTGTGGAGCTGATATACAAGGTAGGAAATAGGCCGATTTATATAATTCAGGTTCTGAGTTAAACAAGCATGCAATAAAAAAACCCAGTGATTTTTTTTTTTTTATTGCCGTTCTCTGTGTTAGGTTTGCCATGCTAATCCATCGGAGCGCGCCCGCTTTATCCGTTGCATCTACAATCTGCTGCAGTCTTCCAGTCCAGCTGTTAAGTATGAAGCTGCTGGGACTCTTGTTACTCTCTCCAGTGCTCCCACAGCCATCAAGGTACATATTTTACCCTATTGTTGTTGTACACCAAATACATTGTTGAATTGGACTGATATTTTTTCTGACTATCATAAAATTTTCTGGATCCCAGGCTGCTGCGCAGTGCTACATTGATTTGATTATCAAGGAGAGCGACAACAACGTCAAGCTGATCGTTCTCGATCGTCTGATTGAACTGAAGGACCATCCAACTCATGAGCGCGTACTTCAAGTAGGTTGATTCATGGCTGCTTTATCTTTTACTTTGAAATGTTTTTAACATTCAATTTATTCTTAGTTATGTGAGACTGTTGGGATGTAATCAGTTTAATGAACTATTTATTTATGTATTTATCCAGGACCTAGTGATGGACATCCTGCGCGTCCTCAGCACCCCTGACCTGGAAGTCAGAAAGAAGACCTTGCAGCTGGCCCTGGACCTCGTCTCCTCTCGTAACGTGGAGGAGGTCGGTTTTAAATGAAGGGTTATTGTTTTTCAGGTGTTTTTATTTTTTTGGTGTCTTTTCTCTGATAGAAGCTGGACTGCTTTGCAAATATTATGACTTCTGTCTGCTTTCTAGTTGGTGATTGTTCTGAAGAAGGAGGTGATTAAAACAAACAATGTAACAGAGCATGAAGACACTGATAAGTACAGACAGCTGCTGGTTCGCACTCTCCACTCATGCAGCGTGCGCTTCCCTGACATGGCAGCTAATGTCATACCTGTGGTGAGTTTTTTATGTTAACACCATGAGAAAATCTTCTCTAAACTGTTTTCCATTTGTATAATTAGCTTAACAGAGACTCAAATGAATATATATGTTTTTTTTGATGGTTTTCAATCACAGCTGATGGAATTCCTGAGTGACACTAATGAGGCAGCTGCTGCTGATGTGCTGGAGTTTGTGAGGGAGGCCATCCAGAGGTTTGACAACTTAAGACCTTTGATCATCGAGAAGATGCTGGAGGTTTTTCATGCCATTAAAACAGTCAAGTAAGCTTTCAGAAGCACTTTTATTTATTACTCTCTGGAACCTTAAATATATATTTTTTAATAATGGGATTGTTATAAAGGACGGGTCATATATTGTTTGTATAGAAATTCCTTACAGAATATTTCAAGGATTTTATTTGTTACAGCTAATGAAATTCCCAAGTTTATAAGCTCTTTGAATATTAAAGGACTATTAAAAATGTATACAGAAATGTTTGCATGACTTACACAATCTTGAGGAAGACTGCTCAAGTGGAGTGTCGTTGATACCCTCCACTTGGAGCATAAACCCAGAAAAGGCTGAGTGCTGAAAGTGCTTTATCAAAGCTTAATAATGGAAAGTTGAAAATGGAATAAATGTGATGTGGAAAAAAGGCTCACATACCAGAGATAACAGAAGCCTTGAGATGATTGTGTGAATCTGTGGCCTTTCAATAGCTTAAGGGAGATTGACAAGTCGTGGACTCTGAGCCAGAGACTATGTCTAAAGCATCCTAATTAGGTGAAGTTGGAAAAAATAACTGGACTGTTACTCAGTTGTTCAAAGCACTCTTCAGAAGAAAGTGAATTTTGCATTTTATTTAAACATCAAAGTCCGAGTCTGGTGCAAGAGTGGAGAAGTACAGAATCCAGGCTGCTTTAGGACCACTGTGAAGTTTCCACAGCCACTGATGGTTTAGAAAGTCATTACCTGCTGGTGTTGGTCAACTGTTTTAATCAAGTGCAGCAGTCAATCAGAAAATTTACAGCATTTTATTCTTTCCTCTGTTGAAAAGCTTTGTGGATATGCTGCTTTCATTTTCTTTTGTGATGTTCCAGCTATATGTGTATGTCAAGCACAGTTGCCTAAAATGGGTCACTGCTTGTGCAGTGCATTTGAGTTTTTACCTTTGAGTTGTTAGTGCACACTTGTTATCTAACAAGTGTTAGACTAACACTTGTTAGACTAAGTATAGCTTAGTTCACAACATCTAAGCTTCACTGTACATGTTTGTCACAATTGCTTTATTCCAGGATTTACAGGGGAGCACTTTGGATTTTAGGAGAATACTGCAGCACTAAGGAGGACATCCAGAGTGTGATGACTGAAGTACGCAGGTCTCTAGGAGAGGTGTGTGTGCTTAGTGATGTCTCTAAGTTGTTACTGATCGGCTATGGTAAATTTTAGTCTTATTAAAATGATCTTAAATCTCTTACATGTATACTGGACAGATCCCAATAGTGGAGAATGAGATTAAAAAAGAGACAGGTGAGTTAAAACCAGAGGATGAAGTAAGTGCAGCTCCAGCTCAGAAGCTGGTGACGGAGATGGGGACCTACGTGACACAGAGTGCCCTGAGCTCCTCCAGACCTTCAAAGAAAGAAGAGGACAGGTAAAATTTGCACATTAGAGTTGGATTACAAGTCCACAATTTTGAACTGATTGTTTTTCTTGAGTTTCCCATATGTCTCAGTCTGTATTTTTATTTTTTTTCCCCAGACCACCACTCCGAGGATTCCTAATGGATGGAGACTTTTTTGTGGCGGCTTCCTTGGCCACAACACTCACCAAATTGGCCCTGCGCTACGTTTCAATTGTTCAAGACAAAAAGAAACAAAATGTAAGTTATTCTGCCTATAAACTCACTTATACAACCCTTCATTTGTTTTAAAGCCATCTGCTTATTTCTCTAATCCCTCCCCCTCTCTTTGAATCTTCAGTCATTTGTAGCTGAAGCCATGCTGATTATGGTCACAGTGCTTCACCTGGGCAAGTCCTCTCTGCCCAAGAAGCCAATTACAGATGATGATGTGGACCGCATCTCGTTGTGCCTGAAGGTTCTGTCAGAGTGCTCACCACTTATGAATGACATTTTCAACAAGGAATGCCGCAGATCCCTGTCGCATATGCTCACCGTCAGGCTGGAGGAGGAGAAGCTGTCTCAGAAGGTAATGGCGGTTGAGTCACTGGGCTGAACTCTGTATTTAACCTCCTCAGAATCATAGGCTCAGGAAGAAATCACATTTTCCTGTTCTTGTTTTTTTATTTCTTTTTTATGTGAAGTCAACTTGATTTGTCATGCACTTTTTTTAAAAAGCAAGTACAGACCGAAGTGCTGAACTTTAAAGAGTTTCAATAATAAAAACGTGTTAGAAAAGAAAAATGTCTAAAACTACATTTAGAAGAGGAGCTTGGTCTTAATTGTAGATTTAAAGGGAAATTTATGTTGAGCGTTTTTGCTTTTTCAGGGATGTGCTTTATTTTAGCTGAATAATCTGTTGTTTTGAAATAATTAATTTCTAGATAGTTTTATGAGAATAATGAAAAAAGATGGGTATTAACATACAAATTTGACCAACATTTTGATAAGACTACCAGACTCTGGTTGAACATTCAACTTTTTCAACTGTGTGTCCTATTTTATTACATTAATAAAGATGCTACTAGAGCCCTTTAACAGTTCTGGTCACAATATGAGAATTTAGAATCATTTTGGTACATGTTTTAATTGTAAATCATTTGTATTCATTTCTCAGTGATATGACAGGAAGATGATCACTGAAATTTCTTCTGTTTTTAACAAAAGCAATATTTGTAGCCAATTTGTTTTGACACCTCTATTCTTGGTCTTAGATCATGTTGTTAACTATAACATAGAATTATAGTCACAGATGGTAGGTAGTATGGATTTATAGAAAGTGATAGCAGCAATATTTCACTTAGTATCATCCAAGTATCATCTGCATCATTCTAAAGCTTGAACACATACTTTGTCATTTACCTAAAATGAGCAAGTGTCTCCAGATATTTTTGAATTATGCTCTAGTAGTGCACGACACATTTCAAAGCCATGATCATGAAGCAGATAAAGGCTGATCCTTAATGCGTTTCTAATCCCAATCACAGAAAGAATCTGAGAAACGAAATGTGACTGTGCAAGCAGACGACCCGATCTCCTTCATGCAACTCACAGCCAAAAATGAGATGACCTCTAAGGAGGACCAGTTTCAGCTGAGCTTGCTGGCTGCTATGGGTAACACTCAGAGGAAGGAGGCTGCTGACCCACTTGCATCAAAACTCAATAAGGTAAGCCACAAAGCCCTGCTGAGCAGCATACAGAGGACAATACTTTGGCAATAGAGATTGAGTTGTTTGAAAAGCTCACCTATCTATTCATTAACCACAGAGGGTGCTGTAGTTTTTGGACATTAAGAAAAATTACACAACTATTGAGACATGATTATATTTTTCAAGTTATGGGTTATGCTATGAAGTATATAATGAATTGCTCCTGGATATGTTGTTGTGCTGTTAGTAAAATCTGCTCAAAATGAATGTTAGAAGGATATTTCAGTAATTGCATCAAACATGATGATTAAATACATTTTCGTCTAACTAGGTGACCCAGCTGACTGGCTTCTCAGACCCAGTGTATGCTGAAGCCTATGTCCATGTTAACCAGTATGACATTGTGCTGGATGTGCTGGTGGTCAACCAAACAAGTGACACTCTTCAGAACTGCACTCTTGAGTTGGCCACTTTAGGTTTGTTTTATTAACTCCCTTCTCATCTGGAGAAACTGGTTTTGCTTCCTTTTCTGTATTATTCTTCTAAATTGAGCGTTTTATTTTATTCCTCAGGGGATCTCAAGTTGGTTGAAAAACCTTCCCCTCTAACTCTGGCCCCTCATGATTTTGCAAACATAAAGGCTAATGTCAAGGTAGCTTCTACCGAGAATGGGATTATATTTGGCAACATTGGTAAGAGAGGAATGTCAGGAAGTTAATTTATATTTTTGCTGGTGTGTGTTTTTAATTTGATTCTTTTTCTGCAGTCTATGATGTGTCTGGAGCTGCTAGCGACAGAAACTGTGTTGTCCTCAGCGACATTCATATTGACATCATGGATTACATCCAGCCAGCTTCCTGCACAGATGCAGAGTTCAGACAGATGTGGGCAGAGTTTGAATGGGAAAACAAGGTAAGCTTTGCCTTTCTAATAGATCAACAGCATCTGGGAATTTCAAGTGTTTTCCCCCCTTATTTAAAGAAATGCTGCTTCCATTTAACAACAAGTAATTTCAAAACCTGTCTTGATTGTAGGTGACGGTAAACACCAACATCATTGATCTGAATGAATATCTTCAGCATATCCTTAAGTCCACTAACATGAAGTGTTTGACTCCTGAAAAGGTGAGTTACTATAAACGCAAAACTCAACAGGCTTTTTGTCCTCTACTTGATTTTAACCAACATAATACTTTTTGGGATGTTTGTGTATTTGCTTGCTTGTAATTTCTTGTATTTGTCATCCCTGAGCTATCCATTTTACGTAGTTTTATTTATTCATTGTTTTCGAAGAGTTTTTCTTCACATTCTCTTTTGTTATCTGAAATAAATCAGGCACTCTCTGGTTTCTGTGGCTTCATGGCTGCCAACCTGTATGCTCGCTCCATCTTTGGGGAAGATGCCCTTGCTAACGTCAGCATCGAGAAGCCCATTCACCTGGGGCCCGAGGCACCTGTCACCGGACACATACGCATTAGGGCCAAAAGTCAGGTGGGTCACAGCTGCTGTGCACTGACTTGGTATTGATCTGGGAACGAAAAGCTTGACTGAATTTATTGACTCTGAATTCAAGCCATATGGATGCTTTGTATTATAGCTTAATATTAAAGTAGTAATTCAATGTGGAAATGGGTACAAATAAGGACTGAGAATGTCTTACCTATTTTTACATTATTTTTGATGTTCCTGTTTTCTATCTGTGTGTTGTAATAAATCTTTTCTTTCCACAGGGAATGGCACTGAGCCTCGGTGATAAGATCAACCTCTCTCAAAAAAAGGCTAATATCTGATATGTCTGCTTTTCTGTTGACATCTGTCTTGCCACCCTTGCATCTCCCTAAGAAGAAGTCAGTACTGTTAATACTTTGCTGCTTTTGTCCCCCCATTTTCTTTTTTTACATTTCTCTAAACGCTACATCTGTTTTCTTTTTTTCTGTCCTTGTTAATTTTCAATAAACATATATTGAAATTACAATTGCCTCTAAATAAATAAATGTTTATAGCGGATTCCAGAAAATGGTTTCAGTTGCCTAAAGGTGGTTGTGCCCTTTAAGAAAGAGGACTCTGTGTCTAGCTTCATACCTCCAGGTACTAATTAGAATTCCTCACATTCTTCTCATGATATCTTGCACAGTGTGAAGCCAGTTGGTATTTGTCCTGTCAGTACCCCCATAGGGACTAAACCACCAATCCAAAGCATACATGTGGTTCATGTAGAATATGATGCAGTCGTTTAGAATATAATCAGCAATTTGAAAGTTTTGATATTGCTGTGTTAATGAGATGGAGACGGCTTTTGCGCAGGTGTCAATGTTCCATTTGCCCTCCTGTTTCTAATTCATGAGTAAAGGTATATTTCTGGGAATTGGCCACAGGGTCACAGCCCTGCTCATACAGTTAAAGTATCTGGAGAATCTGTCCCTCCAGGGGGTTAGATAAAGGCAGCAAGGTTGCTTTGAGGTCAGAACTTCAGCTGTGAAAATAAACAGTGGGCCGTCTGGCAGCTCTGCAGCTTTCCAGCTACTGTGTTCAAAGTGGAGTCTCTATTTTTATTTATTTAGTGTGCATATCAATCTTAGGGTGAGTGTCGCTACCAAAATGGAAGCGCAAATTGCTTTGGTCTGTTTGAAACAACTTCTGTTTTTCAGAAATATTTTACACTTTAAACCAGATAATTAACATTCTTCACAAGAAATACTGCATTTTATTGCAAAAGCACTTATGTGGCCCAGAAGTTAATCTAAAATGTAAGTTAATTTATACCGACATTGGAAATGCTTATATAAATCACATTAATTTACTTAAAAAAATAACTGAATTTCTAAACTTGCCACTAAGCATCTGTACAGCAGAGTTTCTCCCTTCTTGACACTGGGTGGCGCTACAGCAGACATGAGTTAGGACCTGCCACATGATTTGTCATAACTTGGCACATGATTCTTTTTATGACATGCAAACTGCTTTTGCACACTGTAAAGTTAGACTTACATAAAAATTCCAATCTAATTTTCGAGTTCAATACAAGTCGCTGAACATGAAATGAAACGTTTGTTTTGCAGTGATACCAGATACCTAAAATAAACTGACGTTTTTTTAATTTGGATGAACGTAAGTGATGTCTGAAAATATACTTTTTATTACATAACAGTTAGAGAAAAGCAACTTATAAAACCTTAGTTATTTTTTAGCTTTAATGTGTCGGGGGGTGTTTAATGATTATCTGTTGACTGCACTGTTAGGTATTTCCTCCATTGTGACGCAGACTTAAACTATTCTGGCTTAAATTTATTCATTCTAATTTTTTAAACGTCGACCGGACACTTGTCTCACTCCAAACTCTGCTCAAAAGTTGACTACTCTGCTCTAGATTTAAATCATGAACGCAGAGTATATGAGTAAGAAAACATGTCTTTGGGGACAAGAATGTGATTGATGGGTGCATGACATTGGGAGGGCTGTAGTGAGCGTAAAAGTGTGCCTGGGGGAGTCTCCATTGCCCCTAGCGGTAGACGGTAGTATTGGCCTGTTTGATTACTCCTAGTATCGGACCCACATCTTGAGCAGCGCAGTGTTGTCGAGCTTGGAAAGCGGTCAGGCGTATGGACAGGCGGCCGTCGCTCCTTCATCCTTCTCCGACCACCACCCGAACATTGGACGGACCACACTGACGAGTTATTCCAGCGCATACACGGGCCTGTCCCCTCTTCTGCGCTCTGGTGCCTCCACTGCAGGGCCTCGTCTTCTTCAGCGTACTAGGGGAAAGTGGGTGTTTGCTGCTTACTGGTGTTTCGGCAGCAGCGGCGGCGGCGGCGCGAAGTGTCCTCAATGGCTGGCTGGAAGGACGGCTCGGTGCAGGAGAAGTACCGCCTGGTCGTGGTCGGAGGCGGTGGCGTCGGGAAATCAGCCTTGACTATCCAGTTTATTCAGGTGAGTGGCGTCAAAAGCTTAAACAATAACAGCATTGGCTCTGATTTTTTTTTAGGTATTTTTTTTTTACCCGGAAAAAAAACCCCACGGTGAAATAACGGGGACGGAGATTGGAGGAGGCCAGGCACGGGAAACCAGTGCAAAGATCCCGGGTCTGTTCTCCTCAATACTTTACCGAGGCCTGATTCGGGTCAACGCGAAGATTTTAAGACCAGTAGGGAAGATTAAAACAGGGGGAGACGGCTGTCATTTTAACGCGATGATTTCCGAGAGCACTACTTCCAGTTTGCAGTTCTTACAGGCTTCAGTGAGAACAGAAAGAAAAGTGGTCTGCAGGGCTCGGTAGATGTTCTTTCTTTTTCATTTTTTATGTAGTTTACACAAAGAAGCAGATTCTGAGTTCATCCCGAACAGTTCAAACTAGCCGTTAACTTAACTATGAATTTGTAAATAAACATAAAATAAGCAAGAACCATTAAAGTTTATAAGATGTTTTTTTTTTTTGTTTCTTTTCTTTTTACAAGCTAAGTAGAATAAAGCAGTATTATACCGGCGCTGTTCGTTCTGCTGATTTTTATATCCAAGAAATTGCTGTAAATTCGTCCAGCTGACGCGAAGTGTCGGCATGCTTGGCTGTGGTCTGGCTTCCCTTCACTGCTGACATCCCAGGTTTGCTCTGATTCAGCGGGTTTGGCCAGATTTGGTCAAAATGTTTTGGGTGTATTTTTTTTTTATTTTTATGGAGGACAGATTGAGCTGAGAAACGGACCAGAAAGCCACGTTAGGACCGAGAACAGGACAGCGTGTGGTAGATCTGAAGATAAGCAGTTCGTGTCCAGCTTCATCACCTGAGCCTGGACATGGATCACTGTATCTTCGCTGTTATTCATGCCATTCGTGGGCAGAGCTGTCCTCCCTCCTCTGTGGTCTGTTGGATTTGGGCCAGTGAGAGGCCCAAACTATGCTGCCAACCAGGAACAACACTGATTTGGGTTAAATGAGTAAAAGAGTCAGTACAAAGTGCCTACTTAAGGATGATTAACTTTTGTTATAGGGTCCAGACTTTAATCAGCTGCTGACTAACTTGTTTTCAAGCACCTCCAGTTAGCAAAAATAGTAAAGCATGGACAAACTAAAGCTTACCTCACCCCCTAAAAATAGGTATTGATCAATTACAAAAATTTGCATTGTCAAATCTGCTGAAATCTTTCATTGTACTTTTCCTGCAGTTTAAAGTTCTTTTAACAAGCCGCCAGAATAAGCACAGCGTTTTCTCTGGCTTTATAGAGGAGAGTCTGTCTGTTCCTCACACACCTGTTGTTGTGTACTTCCAACCAGCTGGCTGAATGAAGGTTTTTCATTCCATACAAGAAAGGCAAATTCAGCTACTTGGAAGTATTTCCAAAAAACGAGAGAAAAACAAAACATGAACAGTCATGGTTTGGAAACTAGAGGAGCCCCAACCATCACTCTTATTAAGGTAACACATTTCTAAAACTAGAACGGTCAAAGCCATCTGCTTAGGGAGATTCTGGACTTCACGCTGCTATGCTGTGAAGTCCAGAATCTCCCTAAGCAGACAAGCCTGACTGATTTACAGAGATGTGCCAATAAATCAGCCAGAGATCAGAATCAATTAATGTCGTCTGAATTGGCCATTGCCCATGCCTACCTGAACCGCAATAACTTCATCAATTATAGCCCAGATTAGAACTTATAGATGCCAAACAGAGGAGGGATGTAAACTCTTCTCCTCCCTCTACCTCTGGTTAAATTCCAGCATACTCCAAGCGGCCAGGACTCCATAACACTTAGGAGTGGACTTCTTTATGACTGGTCCACGCCTTTGCCTTGTGTGTCTCCATCACCCCCGTGCACCACTAACCCCTGTTTTGCGTGTCAGTGTGTCACTGATTCTCTTTCTGGCTTTCAGGAGACTAGACGGCAGGCAGCTGCATGTCTCCACACTGTCAGACAATAGTGGGCTGGCACACGTTTCACAGTTGGAGAAAGGGGGTGAATAGCTCATGAAAGTGTGTGAGTTTAGGGGGGTAGGGTGTGGATTCTAATGAGTGTTCAAAAAGCTCATTAAGTGCATACCAAGTCAAAAGCAATAGCTGTAGCACTGATTTATTTCTATGTTTGCTGTACTGAACTGAACTAGGGGTCACATAAAGCTACACACAAGAAATTTCCCTTGCTCTAACATGCTACAGTGGTAACAACACCAGGATAACATATTTTAATTTGTGTAAAATCACATACTTCATATCTATTATAAATGTTGCATAACAAGCAATTCTGTGGTGAAATTCTCTGTCAACTCAAATTTAACATAAAAGCTCAGGAATCCTTTCAGGTTGACAGCCACAGACATCAAGTTAAAAGCTCATTCTCGAATGGTGTATGCCTGCTGAGTGAACGAGTTCAACATGACCTGTCCCATTTTCCTTGATGATATAATAAAATGTTTAAATGTGACTGTTGTGATGAATTTAAGTGGGAAAGTAATGCTAAACAACCAATTTGATTTTAGTTTAGTATATATACCCCTCGTGTTAGTTTTGCTCTTTCTTTGCACATCTTTTGAATCTAAAAGAAAAATTCACATATCCCTGGCAGAAACGGAACCAGCCTACACGTCTGATGTTTCCAGAAGTCTCCTGGCATTGACACAGACCTAGCACATGGTTGTGAAGTCCAGACTTTCACTCTATGCAGAGTGCATGGTTGTTGTGAAGCGAAGGGGATGTGGGGGGTCTGAGTCACCCTGGGTGGGTTAATGGTCATGGACCATGTGGAATTTGGCCCTTTGGCAAAGGAAGTCCCTGCTCTCAGGACCTCCTAGGCTTGTATGGAAAAACATGACCTGCTTCCTGAATCACACAAATGAGTGTGTGTGTGTGTGTGTGTAGTGACAGTTTTGACAAAATTGACTGTTATGTGCCATTGCATCCTTTGTCATTTGTACATAAAGACACTTCATAAAATTTCATTAAATTAATTTTTGTTGCATGACTATTGATAATTTCAGAATTGATCATGTGGTGCTTACCTAATCAATACAGTGTAGGTACTGGTGACTAAGATCATTTGTTACAACTGCTTTCTTTCACCTGCAACAGCTATATTAAAATGGCACAAAAGTCATTTTATTTAGTCAAAACATTTTATTTTTTTGCAATCCCATCATTTTACATTTTATCCCATGTTGGCATTTTGTCTTAGAGGACAGATAATATATATTTGCAAATAAATAAATAAATCCAGTGTGGTTTAAACATTGTCCGGAAATACCTGTAAATTACCTCCATATCAAAGAACTAATGATTCAAAAAAAAGCTGGTCAACATTTCTCTGGGACCCTTGCTCTTCCAAAACAGTAACAACAGAACACAAATTGCAAAAGTAACATGGTACACAAAAAGTAATCAAAAATGGAATGTTCTGCATGAAATTCTCTATACCTATTGTATATGATTTATTAATTATATTTATGCTGATAACTAAAATTTATTCCTAATAATCATGATGCAGAATTTATTTACTGTTATATCTTAATGTAGCAGGAGGGTTGCCATCACTCACCTGGAGCTATAATGCTGTTTTGAAGTTGGGCAAAAGAAATTAACACAGGGTGTAATTCGAGTCCTTACATAATGTCAACAATTCATGTCATAATTTGTCAAACTTTGCAGAAGTTTGACAAAAAAAGTGAGCATTTCAAATATCTTAGTTTCTGGCCAATTGAGTGCACCTAAATATAAGCTGCACACACTAACTTTGAAACAAAAAAAAAAGTGTACATAGATAGTCTGTAAGCTGCAGGTGTCCATGTTGTAGCATGAGATATTTACACAGAAATATTTTTTTCTTTACTTTTAATGAAATATGTATTGATGACTGTACCTTAAATGCTTTTTCTCAACAATTCCTCTAACATGGCTGCTTAAGAAAATACAGAAAAGTCATTGATCGATGTCTTCATCCTCCTCTTGCACACTAAAACCACTAAAGTATTTGTCTGCAGTGTTGGAATTAAGTAGCCTCACACTTCCTCCGTCGCTCTTTCATTGTCACTCTCAATGTCACTTTTGAGTCTTTAGGCAATTCCACTCTTGAGCATGTGCTGCACTTTTCATCAAGTAAAAGTCTAGTGAAAAAGCGATGACTTAAAGTCAAGAAGTGTTTTTTTTTTACTTCTATTCTCTACTGTAAGACATTTTTCTCTAAGACATTTTATTTTACTTTGGAAAATTGCAACAAGATTGAGATTGTGATGTCATTTAATTTGAGTTGAGTAGAAAAAAAGCACATGGTGAACGATAGCTTTGGTAGAGTTATTGGTAAAGTCTATTGATTAGCTAGATAAACATGAGTTAATAACTATAATCGCAGTTCAGAGGCACTTTATGTTTGATCATAAATTGTCAAAGTAGCTGGTGAAATTGCTGCATCATCAGCTGATATAAAATTAAGTATCTGATGCCAATTCTCAGTATTGGTGTTTCTTAGGTCACATTTTAGTCACTTGAGTGTCCTGAGGCATACAATGCTCTACTGATTTTAAGGCTTGAGTAGAGTTTGAGACAGCCAAAAATGGACTGATTTCTTGGAGTCAGAGGGTAAACGATGATGTTGCTAGCAATAACAGAGTGGCAGGTCCGTCAAACCACCGACCTCTCTGTTGCCAGGTTGTTGACTCAAGTTGAAATAGCATCAAGATGACACAGCATTGAGTCATATGACAAAGTTGCCGAATGCAGTGCATTGTATGATTTGACGTCTGTGAGGGAGGAAGCATCCCAAGTAGGGGGAAAACATGACTCATGGTGACCATGTGAAGACATGTGGGGTGTACTTTTTTTACATATATACCGGCAAAGGTGGCAAATCAAATAAGTGGCTCAGTCCACTCAGAGTAACCAGAGAAGCTTCTGACATGAGACGGCTCTATTATGAGACATCTCTTATGATCCCACTGCTGAGCAACAGCAGGATGTTTGTGTGCTCACAGGCTTGCCGCTATTAGTGCAGTGTCAGCCTTCGGCAGTGGGGATTAGAGCGAAACATCCTGGCTGATCAAGTCTAGACAGATTAGAGTATTTTTTTGAAAAATGTAAGCTGGAGCAAAAGCATAAAGTGGATTTCTCTCTCCTCAGATAGAGCTACTTTACACGTATATGTCCTATTCAATTAAGAAAAAAAAAACAGATTACGATGACAGCTCTTCTGGGGACATGTGAAGGTCCTCAGTGACATTAACTTCTGGACAAAATTGTAAAAGATGTCTGTGGTCTTACAGTGTGTTAGCAGCATTCTTTTGTTTACCCGCTTTGATTCTGACTGGTATAGCTCATCCTCTGATGTCTTTCGTTTCTTTTTAACACCGGAGCGAAGCTTGTGTTGTCTAAACTTTACAGTGTGCGTGGGTGTGTTTGTGTGAGAGGGGGTGATGAGAGGCCACTGTTTGTCTAGCTCTGTAGGAGGCTCACCTGTTGATTTCTCACAGAGCAGAGGCAGAGTTTGAGCAAATAAGCCCTTGAGTTGTTTTCACAGCAAGCCCACAAAGTGAACTGTATGTGTTAATATATTAAGATGTTTGAGTAGACTGAGACTTATAAAATGGGCTTGCAGCTGGCTGCCGACAGCGCTATATCCAAACATAACAATCAAAAGTTGAGTGGAAGGAAAATGTGCAGTAGAAAAAAGGTGAACATGCAACAGGAGTAACAGCAGCCCTGATGAGTCTTTCTGTTGAGCTATTCCTGAACTAAGTAGTAGTAGTACTGGACTGTTGCTAAGCGGTCCAATGTTCTCTTGTCAGATATAAGTTCATGTTTCATTTCATCCCAAAATCCAGGATCTGGATTATATTTCTTGTTATTTTGACATATAGCCCGAGTTATTAACCTACAGTGTCTGTTAGTCACTTTGCAGTAAGGGAGAGTCAAACAGTGATCACAACATAAGGAACACTTGTAGCCTTCCTACAGGGAAGATGGAGTTACAAAGCTTGGTCTTTAGTGGCTTATCGCTCCATTGGCTATTAAATACAATGGTGGCAATTCAAAAGGTGTTTCTGCAGGCTGCGACTTAAACAGAATGCAAAATACTAAAACAAGGTCATAAACTCTTGTACCTCACATAAATACAGTATATGCACATGGGTCAGATGACTGCATGAACTGCTTTCAGTTTTACGACTGTTTAAACAAAATATAAGTGATATGAGTATGGCATCTTCACCATATGGGGTGTCTAAAATCGTAATACCTGTTTTTTGCATTGTATTTAAATATGAGAAACTGATTGTAAAATGTTTGATAATAGAGAAGATGGATTCTTCTTGTATAGCTTGTGTTTTTTTTTCTAAAGTTTTAGTAAGAAGTGGCTCTTTGTCAGTTTTCCTCTGCCAATTCTTACTCCTGTATTTTATACTCATATACTCTCTTGGCATTATATGTAAAAATGTTCTTTGTAGTTTCATTGTGGTTAACAGGTGCTTTACTTTTCTTTTGCCATGACTTTACTCTGAGTGGGTTCAGGTCTTGTTTGTTGGGTCCACCCCTGCCCCTTCTTCAATGTAATTCTAGTCTGCTTACAGATAAGTGCAGTCCTGTTACTGAATCAGATCAATTGAATCTGGCAAACTGTCCTGCAGCCCGCCATAGGAATGTCCATGCAAAAGGGAGTTTTAGATCCACAAAGAGAATTCTGCCTGTGTTGGATAATTCATGACACTATAGTAGGTCATTCCTTTTGTTCGAGGCCGATGAGTAACAAATAACTTTCATGGGAGGAAGACTACTCCTTGTCAGCGAGAGCTAACCATCAGGGATGGGTCACGGAGTAAAGATCATAACATCCACCCCAACATTCTCTTGTAATTAAGTGATTTGTTGTTCATATCTTCATTGCGAAATGGTCCAATTAAAAATATTTGGTGTCTATGAACATGAAGTGAATAATGGAGAGGTCCTGTCTATTAGGTTCTGGGTCTCTTCCAACTGACATTACGTCTGGAATCAGTAGAGTTCAGGTGGAAGGGAGATTCTTATGGTATCACAAATATGTAAATTTAACAATTTAGTTAAAGTTTTAGAACAAAAATTATTTAATTCCCTTTCTAAGGCTTTTTTTTTTTTTTTTTTTTTAGGTATCGTTTGTTTTCGCAGTGATTTTTATCCTTGATCTTCAAATTGAACTTGGTTGTCAGTCTGGATTTCTGTCATCTTTACATCTTCAGTTTATGAAACCACAGAAGTTTCCAAGATGTTTGGTACATCCAGATTATCATCTTTAATTGTGGTAAGATTGTGTCAAGTTTTTCCTTCGATCAGTTCTGAAGAAACTGAGAAACTGCCTTTATTTAAGATATATGTATTTCCTGGAATAGATGAGGGAGGAACCTCTGTTAGATTAATTTTGAATTACAGAATCAATAACAGAAAATGAATAGACAGTTCTTGTTCCTCTGTTACATCTGGTTGTTGTGATATTTTGTGGCCCTTACTTGATGACTGACATCGGCTCGCTTAACAATGGGCACTGTATGGTTCCTCATCCAGGGGTCTTCTTCTGTATTCATGCAGTTTAAAACTAGTTCTTTATTTGTTTTTCTGTAATAACTCTATTCAGTTTCATCACAGTATAAAGATGAGTATTGGATCAAATCTCTTTCTGAAAACTCATATTCATAATGATTAAATCTTAGGGGTAAAATAAGGCAAATTAAACCTACAAACATTCAAACCCACTTTGACTCATTTGCAGCCTTCAAGAGAACCGACATGACTCATATCAGAACTGTTAATGCCAGATGTTTGTAAAGTTAATCAAACTTACTTTAGACAGTTTTTCAATTTCAGAGCATATCTGTTTTGTTTTAAATATTTTTATTTGAATGGATTCTCAGAAAACATGTCTTACTAATTGTGCATAAGGGCTAAAACAAATGGTCAGTTATTTTTCATAGGCTGTTAAAAGTCTGTTGTCTTTTTAAAACACAAATACACGCGCACAGTATGTCCATTTTGTTTAAAAAGTGATTCTACACGGTTGGACATTGCTTGGATCGTAGTACACTGTTTTTCATAACTACTGAATTTCCCCCACTGTAGGACAATAAAGGATATTTCTATTCTATCTTCAAAAAAAGAAGAAAAAAAACAAAACTTGTATTTTGCACCAGTGTTGCTAAATATTTGAGCTGCATGTAAGAGCGTTGCATGTCATTAAAAAACACTGCACCAGTTTGTGAAGAATATCAGTACAGTATAAAATGGTCAGATATTTTTATCAAAGATGCTTAGTGATCATAGAAGTGGCGAATACTGTATGTGGAAAAACTAATTGATTAAAAAAAATCAAATCTTTTTGTTTCCCTGGCAACATAAATACAATTCCATGGCATCTGTCATGTCTTGGCTCTCATCAGTCAATATCTGCCAAAAACATGTGAGTTTGATCATCTTGCAACTGAAATGCAGTAGGGCTTCAGAGTTTATGTTGAAATCCATCAAAACAGCGATGGCCAGGCTTTATCACACAGTTTTCAAATATTTCAGAAGATATATCTTTCAGCTAGTTCTTGGACATGTTTTGACTATTCACAGCAGCAAGACTTGGATATGGGTCGTTCTTTGCTTTTACTGTATTTGGCATAATTCAATGAAAAGATGTGCATATTTTCTTTATTACTATTAGCTGTATGGATTTGTTACTATAAATTCTGAATGAAAGCAAAAAAAACCAACTAAATTGTGGCCTAGGTTCTGACATTGCCAGTGAAATGTTTCCCATAATATTTACGCATGCCAGCTGAACAATCCAGTTCTAGAGCCTTTTGTGATGTCATCAGATCAACCCCACCACACAGAGTAGGATCTTTTTTTTTTCTATTATTTATTTTTTTTTAAGTCTGCCTTGAAAAATAATTATATTTATGAAATCCTGCAGTGGAAATCCACACTTAATTTCCTAACTATTGTTTGTGCAATTTTATTAGTGGAGAGAAGATATACTTTTACAGAGCACCTTTAGCATTTTCTAAAATAGACAAAGCTTTCCAGAGAATTCTCACCTTTAAAATACATGAACACAAACCTTATAATTGACCGAGAAGATAAAATAAGCACTGTTTTCTTTATTGTTCCTCCTTTTTTCTTTAACAGCTGAGTGACATATGTTGCTTTAGTTGCATAACTATCCCAGCTACAGTTTACCTAAACTTTCACCACTACTTTTTAATAAGGATCTAACTTTTTCCATGTCTAGACCAAGTGTTTGGGTTTCAGATTTGACTCTCTGCTCTTATAAAAGAAAGCGCTTTGAGGAAGAACTTGGAAGCAAATACCAGAAAGGACACTGTGAGTCTTCACACAGTGATTATGAACTAGCAGCTTATCTGTTTAGTGACTCGTATTGATAGAAACATTCTTTAATCTCCTCAGTTGTCAGCAAAATAATAGGAATTCTTAACATTGATTGAATACACGACAAAATTGAAGTCAGATGTGTCTGTCTTAAGCTTTTTAATGATTCTTTTATCAATGATTTAAAGAAAATCAGTGCTTGTAGTTTTTCATCACATTTTTATAAATAAATCATTGTTATTTCTTATATTAACATTTTTAATAATTTTTTTTTAAAAAGATGAATAAATGTGGACGTCTGTCAGCAGTTTCTAAATGAGCCTTGGCTTATCAGTGACCGTTTAAACTTGTTCACATTGGAGTCAAAAGAAAATGGCTCTTGTAATTCTCTAAAGCAGATGTAAACTTTTTTTTGCATTTTTATGGAGCAGACATGCACACTGCTTTTTCCCCATAGTTTCTGCTTTAAGACAAAATCTCTGCCTCCTTTAGGGCACTTGCTTCTTCTAAATGTAATGTTTTTGCAACATTTGCATGACACTGCTGCTGGTAATATTTTTTTTCTGAATGTGCAAATTATATCTTCACCTAAGCTAGAAAAGCAGCAGTTAACCAAATTAAGAGTAGTTACTTAGCCTGCAATTTTAACTGTTTTCATCAACAATGCAGTGGGAACAAAATATTTTCTAAGAATCTTTTGTCAAGAAGTTTGAAGGTTGCACTCAGTGCTAGTTGGTGGAATTCATTTGTAACAAACTATGGCAAAATGTTCACTTCAGTGTTTCTACAATCAAAATGTGATGCACTTGCATGCATGCATGCAGTTGATGAATGTGCAGAGCTGAACCATGCACAAACAGCCATTCACACCTCTTCACTGTTAGCGATGAGTGAAAGATGGTAGTTTGACTAATGTTGGCATCCATAGACTTAATTTCTTTATGACTTGTCACAGCTTTCTGCTTCGCCCCAGGGTTTCGCCTCCAAGCCACATTTCCTCTTTGTATTATTATGCTGTTTACATAAAAAAACACAGGGGAGTCCATGCAGTGCCTGCTGGATGCCTGGTAACAGGTTTGTATTGACGACAAAAAGCTGTGTGGGTGCCGAGTTTTTTTTCTTGTGACAACATTTTTGTTTAATTTCCATAAAACACCTTCTGTGTTTCGTATTTATGGCATAAACTCTTTCTCTTTATACTAATCTCGGTATTTTTTATTTTTTAATAAGCTATCTTGTCGTTTTGACAAGAATATTCTCTCTGATTGTGATGTCAGATGAATTTGGTTGCGAGTTTATAAAAATTGGGAGCATATTGTTTGACACATAATTGCCAATGATTTTGTAATTCCCATTCGGTTGGATTCCAAATTGCAGTTTGTGGTAAGCATCCTAATGGGTAAAATGAAAAATATGTGCCTCTGACTGTAAAGAAAACTGGAAGTCAGAATCTGTCAAAAAAGTTGTGCAAGAATGTTAAAGGCTTGTGAAGCTAAACTTCACCCTGAATTAAGGCTGCAAGTGCATACGGCATGTTTGGCACAACCAATAAAAAGAACTGCCTACCCACATGTTGGTGGGTGATGGGAAAACTAAAGTTTTGGAATCTGATAGATTTGGAGAATTTTTGCACGAATATTTGTCAAGATAGTCAAAAAAATTAATCGTACAGTCGAGTCAAAATTATCTTCACAAAGTATTATTTTAAGGTGACCAGATAATTCCAACTTTTAGTTTTTTATGTTTTTCAATGAAAAAAAAATTGTTTTCTTGCACATTACAATATAAGTGAAAAGTGTTTGAAATAACATTTCTAGATGACCTTTTTTATTACCTTAAAACTCTAACACTATAAAAGGTGTTGACACTTTTGAGAATCACTGTATGCTTCCTCATACATCTCCAATTCCCTTCGCCGTTCTAGACTCACATCACAGTCAGCTCATACTGTAGATGGCGAGTTCCTCCATGTTGTTTTTGGCTATTGTTCTGTGTTCATACATCTGTCTGTCGCAGAATTACTGGTGACAGCATCGGGTCTCACATCTAAATCACTTAACAACACCAACAACTCTACCTATGGGAAACTGAAATACTGGCGGCTTGTTTTAGCAACACATGCCCACCTATTGCTCACATTTGGTATTAGTGAAGCAGCAGTCATCTAGTTTAGATCACCTCTAAGAGCTCTTTCTATATATCTGTTCCTGTTGCTGATGCTTAGCCCTGCCGGGCAGCTGGTGGGCATTTGGCTCGGCTCTTGCAGACATCGTCCAGAAGCCTGCAGGGCACCTGCTGTCCGTCGGGGGAGGAGATGAGGCTTGAAACGAGACGGTTCCCCCTTCAACAGGTGACGGCAGACCTTTGCTTTGCTGGCCAAATGTGAGCATGAAAGTGGGCCCAACAGCTGTGCTTCTGAGTCTCTCTCCCAGTGTTGATCACATCAAGAGAAGCCGTTCAGCGAGCATAGAGCACGCGTTTACATACGCGACGCGGTGATATTCGGTTGAGTCAGTGACCCAGCTGCTGTGCGACTGTTGCAGCAGCGATCCGAAAGCAACTGCACGCGACCCCGTCCGCAGCACCAGCTGGTGTTCCTTAGCCTAAACTGTAAGGCTGCACACGAGTTGACGATCAGCAGCTGACCTAAAGAGTGTTTATGTTTCTTCCAAACCAAAACATCGTCCTCTCACAGACACGCCTCTCTGGATGTTAGGAAACGCATGCGGAGCTCAACCCTCCATGCAAAGGCTGAACTCACTTTTTTAACGAGTAAAAGGCAAAGAATTTGTCCTGAAGTTAAAATGTAATTTAAATACAAGTGCTAAGGATGCAGCAGTTTCTACCCAGCTGCAATTTTATTTTATATCTAGAGCTTGTCAAAAATGTTTGTTCTTTGGTCTGACAGTTTTAAAACTTGAGATGTGACAAAACTAATAACTTTTTATTAATCTCAGCAATTTTACATCACATAGGCAGTAAGTTGCATACTTCTAGGTCAAATTGCAGGAATTTTAAAAGGCTAAAGGATTTGCTGCAATTTGTTTGACTTGCGGGTAGCGTTAGGGTAGGGCTTTTGTTGTTTTTGGAGGGGTTTCAGAGGGGTTTATAAAAAGAAAACTTAACAGAAAATACCAAACAAGGACAGACAAAATAGTAAACAAAAATGGTGCCAGCCTTTATCACTTGTGTAAATATTTATTTAACTAGAACAGTTCAGTTTTAGATTTACTCTAAGTTTTAGTCATTCAAAGTAAAATTTTCATTAGAAATTTTTTTCTTTGTTCAAAATGTTGCCTTTAGAAATTGAATCTAAAACAGCCAAAATCTCCAAATAACCAGTTCCAGCTCTAATTGTGCAACAAGAAAGTGACAGGCACAGCATGTTAGTGTTAATTATATGTTGGTCGACGGTTGCCAGACAGATCTGAAAGGAGTGAAGATGGTGTCCATTAGGTCTGTTTACAAGGAACTGCCTGCTAAACTAATACAATTTCTCCTGCCTGTATTGTACAGACGCTGACTTGTAAAGCACTCACCAGTAATGCTGTCCTATCTGATATGCTGTCACAGAGTGGCAACATTTCCTTAAAAACATATCGCGCCATATTACTTGGTCTGCAGCAAAAAACTGGTTCAACAGTTTCAACAGAGGAGACCAGAAGGGGAAAAACATGGACTAATCAGTATAACTGCTGTATGGTTAATTTTATTTTAGAAATTTATCTTCGTGATGAGCTCTGCGATAGAAACATGTTGGGTTTTGCTTCACTCGTATTGTTTCGTCTTTAAATATAACACATTTAACTGAGAAACAACTTCTGCATTCAGTGACTGCTTTGTTGTTCAGAGCTGATCAGCATCCCATTATGCGGTCAGTCATACGGTCTTCCTGAAAATCAGAGGCTGCCAGCCACACTTCTCTGAATGACTTTATATGGGTTTTAAAAGTCACACAGTAGTTTCTCTGTCCACTCGGCCACTGCAGTAGTTTGTGTCCTTCCAGTCGGCCGTCATCACAGTGACGCTTTGTTATTGAGAGCGTGTGCAACGGCACTTCTGCACAAAGCCGAGCAGAGGAAGAACTGAATAAAGCTCCAAATGGACCAAAAACACAACAAAGCACAATACTGTCTAACACCACAGTTTTGGTTGCGAGTGTTAGCATTATGAGGGGCTTTCTCTATTAGTTGTTTCTTTTACTGCATCTAGTTTGAGGGATCATGACGTGGTTATTCTAGCATAACAACTTGTTTGTATTCATTTGTAGATTTTATAATCATGCGACTTTGGTCTTGGTTTGGATTTGATTTTTAACAAGGAGTTATTAAAGAGCAAAACATCGGGAAATTCCCACTGTTGGTTAGGGAGTAACTCTGTTCATTCTCTTGTGGTTTTAATACAGATTTTACATCTGCTCCACAAAAAGTAATACAACTAATATATACAACGAGAGCAAGATATCTGAAATATCCAACAGAGTATAAATACTTTAACTGGTAAATAGGACTTCAACTTAATAATCTGGTCATTCTAACTGCATAGTAACAATAACCTAAATGTATTTTTTTCTTTAATTTGAATTTAAATTGCCTTGTTTATGGAACAATTAATATGACAGAAATAACAATCCCAGGCCGTTTAAAGAATTGTTCAATGAACACAATGAATTTGGTCTATGAACAAACTTTCTAAAAGAATAAAGACTCACTGGCTGCAATTACACCCCTGATTAAGTTGTCTATCAGCCACAATATTTGTGCCAACAACAGAGAGACTGGCTGTGCTTATTTTCAAATCTGGTAAGAAAACTGATATGACTACAGGAAAATCCATCTTCTACCAGTCATTTCTAAATGAGTAGAAATGGGGATAGCTACGCAACTTTAAGATTATTTCCATTTCCATCCACTGTGGGTGCAGTATACCTGAAAAAAACAGAAAGATACATGGATAAGGAGTATGTAGAAATTCTTCATTAATTTGGAAAATAAAGGGGTGTTACTCTTGGCCACAAGATTTTAACAGCCTTTTTTTGAGCCATTTTCATTTTTCAGTTCAAGGAAGAAATTGGATGGATTAATATCTGTCTGATAGAAAATGCTGCGTTGAAGTCAGTGGGGTTCCCTTGAAGTTTTGTACTTGAAATTTGACCCACATTGTTCTCCTTATATAGCTGTAGATTCAACCTGGCCAGTTGAAAATGTAAATCATTCAGTGATATTTATACTAGCCAAAAATGTCAGAAGCTGCTCAACCATGACAATGAGTCAAATCCTGATCTGGCATAGAAAATCCTTTCTTCTTTTGAACACAATACATTTCTATTCAGAACATTGATACTTTGCCTGTGAATAAATAAAATTGGTAGCCAATCAGTGTTTGAGCCTTTAGAGAAGGCATTATCTGTGAAGTAATATCAGCAACTTTCAGGTTTTATGTTTTTGTCAATGTAACCTTTTTGATACCCTGTGAGAGAAGCTTTTCCTTTATCCTCTACCCCTAATTTAACAAAATGTGCTCATAAGAATGAGATAAAGATACTGTTTGTTGTGTGACTCGTATGGTGCAAGTAGGCCGCTTTAAGCCCAGTGATCTGTTGGAAGAAAGGCCTTTAAATGGCACTTCTTTGATTCTGAGCCTTTGAGCGGGTTCAGAAGTGTTCAGAGTCCAGCATGCATTGGTATTTAGCAACGTGATTGAAGTTTTAATGCCAAAGAGGTTAGAAGAGAGCAGGGGGTTGATGGTGCCAAGAGCTGGCCTGGTTGCTGGGACATTTAGCCCATGCTTTATTCTCCACATGAGTGCTATCACCAGTTTTACTGGTGTCTGTGCTTACTGGGCCATCCAGCAGCATACTGATTTACTATAATGCAACAGTATTTTGCTTATGGTTCTACCACAGCGAAATGCTGCTCCCTTGTGCATGACTGGAAGGAAGTTGTTCATATTTGCACTTTAATAAACAATGTTGCTTTCTATAATCAAATAACAAATATATATTATTTTTAATAACAAATGATTCCAAAAGCCTCTATCTATTTTTGTATCTTTGAACCTCGTGCTACAATACATTCTCAGTGCTTTGGAAGTGAGAAGTCCGGATAGAAGTAGGCATTGTTGTTTTGAAAAATGTATGATCCTAAGAATTTAGATGAATCATAAAAATTTATAAATGCCAATGAATGATGTTAGAAAACCCAGAGAACTTAACTGATTAAACTTTATTGCTATGTCTAGTTAGACTTTAGCCATTTGTGTTGCTGCTTTCTAATTTAGGTCTGGACATTGATTTTTCAGGTCTTTTAACTTGTTGATTTGGTACAAAAATTTAAATAGTTCATAAAAATATATCTCTTGCAATGTACTGGTCCTATTGAAAGGGGACAACCCTGAGCCTTCAGTTCTTCTGTTTGAGAAGAAGAAGAAGAAGACACTGAAGAATAACAAAGCGACCACATTGTATGTGCTTTGAACTCAAAATGAATAACTTACATTCCAGGGGAAGTCGAATGGGTTTGTAGAATCAGTTGTGACTGCTGGAGTACTAATGCAGCTGGAATACCATGTGCACAGATAGCTACTATCAGAAATTCAGTATTTAAGGTTGATGCACACTTACTATAAGCACTCATCACTCATTTTATTTATTTATTTATTTTTTATTTTATTTTTTTTGTCTGTTGCAACTGAATGTGTGCGCTTGCCAAGTCCTAAAAAACATATAGCAGGCTTGTTCCTCATTGATATGCAAGACAAAATACATTTGCAATCTGTTTAACACATTTTTTAAATATTTTTACAGAAAAATTTAACTGTCTCCTTACTTGACAGTGGCAGGATTTAAATTTCTAGTAAGGTAATTGGTGCTGGATGGATGTGAGCTTTATGCCAAGGGTCTGTCTGCAGGGGCAGTTTCACTAGACTGCTGGCATCTAAGGACACGGCTGTAATTAAAGGAAAAGCCTATTGATCTGTTGCACATTAGCAGGAAGCAATCTTATAGGAGTTATGGCCTCATTTAATTCGGCATCAGGCCAAATTATGGTGCTATACACAAACTGCATTGTAGCTGTAACCTTTCTGTGAGAATGTTATTACCGCTGATGCATAGCTCAGCTTTACAGTAATGGTTTGAGGGATTTGAAAATGATTTTTTTTGATGATTTTGTGTTAAGTCTTAAATCTTTCGCAGATACAACTAAATGCTCCCCGGTGGCTCTTCAAGACGGCGGACACATTTTGCTCTCCCTTTCTTTCCATGTGTATTAGGTATTGAATATGTGACCTTTCTAGTTTCTATGAGCTCATGGGAAAAGTGGGTGTTTCCACAGGAAGTTAATGCTTTTCCCTCCCCCTCTTTTTTTCTTTTGCTCTCCTTCTCCATGGAGCCTTGAGTCTCACTCCCCCTCAAACCTTTCATTCTGCCTTATTTTTTTCCCCCCTATTTCTCACTTCAAGTACTCCCCGGTACTCAACGAAACAATGCTCCTTGCGCCTGTTCCTGCATCACCCGTGTGAAACTTCATGAAGCAATAGGAGGAGAACTGTAAAGATACAAAGGGACTGGTCATTATTTTCATCTGTTTAGCATTAGACCCTTATGGTGGCTGTTTGATTACAGACAGCTGCTCCAAAAAGTTAAAGCAATGCACATTTAGAAACAGGAAGTGATACACGGCTGATTCTGGCCAGATTTCTCTTTTTATAACCTCCTACTTTACCAGTTGATGTATAGTGCACTGCTAAAACAGCAGATATTTCTGCTGTTTTGCACTGATAAAGCTTGACCAAGAATGTGGACTTGCTTGGCCCACGATGTGCTATCAGCGCAGTGTTCCACTCCTTTTCAGTCTGGCTTATAGAGTGACTTGGAAGGCTCCAGTCTGTCTGGCATGCACTTTTGGTACTTAATTGAAATTGCTGAACTTGGCTCTGGCCCCCTCAACTTGTTTTACATATGGCACGTTTCACCTGTCAGTAAGGGGGCAGCCTCACCATCCCTGGCCTTGTGTGGCTGCCCCCACCACACTGCCTTTTGGTGCTGATGCCTCAGTATGTAGCACTTTGTAATTGCTCTGTCAGCAGAACCAACAGCAAGGGCCCCGTTTAGAGTCAGAAGCAGAGCAATCAGTGTTACAGAATATTACTTCTAACCACATTGTAACATTTTTGGGTACTGCGGCATGAAGAATTAACTAAAATCAAGGATTGGAGCAAAACTTACTTGTAGGACTGGCGCATAAATCAGTAGAAATCACGAGAGTGTGCATGAGACTTGACGCTCATCTTTAACTCATTTATTTGATTCATTTATTTAATCCACTTCTCCACATTAGGTCTGCTCAGGATATTGATCATTTTAAGAAACTTTTAAAGACCTAGTTTTATTCACTGGCTTTTGAATCTATTTAAAATGCATTAAGTGATTCTGTTGTTGAGTTGGGCTTATGGTTTGATGTCCTTATAGTTTCGTCCTTCGTATTTACACTTCCATCTTGTGTACTTGCTCTAAAGCAGCTTTGTGAAGATTTATTTTTATAATGTGCTATATATAAGAAATTGACGTTGACATAAAAAAAAACATTCACAGTTTTCTAATCATTTTAGGCAGTTTCAACATTTTGTTCAAAACAAATTTGAGTGTTCCTGGAAAGATGCTTACTGTTGTTTTTGCTCTTTCACCGACTATGGACAGATCTGGCCTTCCATACAGGTTTACCCTGAAAGCAGACTGCAAGATGCTCAAACAAGTATCCAACAACCAGAAAATGTGGCCACAGGACCAACAGCAGGCTCTTACCTCTGTTAATATAAAAGCGCATTCAGAAAGAGAGACCTGTGCAATAATGAAACATTCATGCTTTAGACATCACAAGGACCAGACCAACGTTTTCCAGAGAAAGTGTTGATGATGACCAGTTGATCTTTGGACACCAGTCTCAGATTGAGTCAAAGCCCAGTTGGATGCTCATTTAGATGCTGTAGGATGATAGAGAATGTGCTGTTCAGTAGGAAAGCTGATAGATGGAAATGTACCATATTTATAAGCTGGTTATATTGGAGAAATTGGATGTGTATGACTGAAACAAGTGAGGAGTGGGATAAAACTTTCCTTTAAGCATTGTCAGAGGTGATTACAAGAAGTACCTCACTGAAATTATTTTAGCCAGCATATGTAAGACATGCTATTAGGGAACAAGGTATGCCAACTAGGAGAATATTTATTAAATAATTAAATATTACTAGTTTGCTTAGAGTTTTAAAAAGTTGCCCCTTCACCTAATTCTTATATCCAACATTAATTTTTGTATTGTATTTGTATTAACTTGATTGGTCAGCTTCTCAAATCAGAACCATCAAGAATGAAATTAAAAGAAGATGCCTTACTTCAGTCAGACAGACTTGTTAATTACCTCAGAATCAGCTACATTACTGCTGCATCATTCTGCCACTACCATGTTTCAGTTAGTGGAAAGGACAGTCTGGTTTTCTGCTCCAACAATGTTTCAGTCTGTCACAAGTCAGCCTTAAATGGCATCCTCTTGGACTCTCCTAATTGGATGTGGAACCAGTTACTACTAAATTACTATTGACAGTGAGCATGTCCAAGGCCTGGAGGAAATTTTTTTTTAAAAGAATCGAATACAGACATTTTATAAAATTGGCAAACAAAATATTTACTGCCTCATTTAACGCAACTGAATCTCAACAAATCTCAAAACTTATTGCTAGTTGTCTTTTTTTTTTCAGTTTTTTTTCTTGTGGTGTCTAATGACTGTCTGAAGGAATCACAGTGAGGTACTGATCGGCCAATCATAATTGCACTTTTGGACCATGTGCAAACCGCTCTAAATTATATTTTAGTGATTCTTGGAAAAAAAATTCTTTTATTCAGTTTGTTTTTGTTTATTTTTTAAATTAACCAATAATGGCTTGTTTTAAAGAATTTCTTAATTAGCAACATAAGATTATTTATATTATAAAAATTAGTTGGGTTATCTACATACAATCAGACAAGACTTGTGAGAATAATATTTTGAGGTCATTAAAACAATATTTTGAACATTCAGGACAGTATGATTCAGGACAGATGTAGAGGTGCATTAATCGTATATATAAGAGCATTGAGGAAAACTGTTAAAGTCGACAAGTTGCTATGTTCACTAGTAAAAAAACACTAAAATATGTAAATTAGTAAGCAGAAAGAAAGCTGTAAAGAAGTCAGGAGATGTTTAGATTTATTTTAATCTGCAGATACTCGTAGATACACTTTGCTCTATAACTGATGCATTTTAATACATCTTTTTCATTTAACCTTTAAATATCAATTAAATATGATTATTTAATTGATATAATAACCATTATTGAAGTTTTCTGAGTTTTTGTGCAGCATTTGTAGATGTGTAGCTCGCAACTGTGTCCTAAACCGCTTATTTTAGCTGAGTATTCCTGCTAATTACGAAAGCATCGTAGGCAGACTCCACTGTACCGTAGGGGTGTGTCTCAGTTGTGTCTGTGATAAATCTGAGATTTAGACTTCTTTGAAGTAAGGACGTTATTGGGTTGAAGTCAAAGTGGTGGTTTTAACTAAGTGGGATGACTGACAGGGATGGAAAACGATCTATATTTAGCACTAGTGAAGCTGTTTGTACAGGGAGGAAGTGGGTGCACACGAGTGCAAGCGTGATGTTAATTACACGCCTACATATGTCACTCATTCTTGCTTTCCTCATGGCTAGCAAGCAGAAGTTTTATTTAGTTACAATAACTGGTTTTGTGAAACCTGATTTCCCAATCCTGATATTTGATTTGAGTTTAATGAACCTATACACAAACACATTGGTTTGATGCCAATTTTGGTTGTTAAGCTGCTGATATATTCTCTAAATCTTTCTAATATTTAAATGTGTTATTGTTTAGAAAATCTTTTATTTGAACCATTTTTAAATAAATGTGTTAATGACATCTCGCACTTAGTTTTTAAAAAATTTTATATAGATGAAAGAAAACTACCATAAACTGTAATACAACTTTGTAATCCCCATTCATTCAATTGATATTTAATAAATCCAGCATAAAAGAGTAACCATAACCAACAACCTTTTTTAAGAAAGAAAATAGACTTGTAGAAATATGTGTGTGCTCTTCTACTGGTATTTTATTAACAGTAGAAGAAGTAGAAGAAGAGTAATCAGAAATATATTTAAAATAAAAAAGTATCTAGTGTCCTGATTGCAAAAAAGACTAACAACTAAGTGATCCATAGGCTATGTATTTAGGACAAAATTGAGAGTATGTGATATAAAAGTACGATGTTTGGATTTCTGTTGGTGGGTGGGGTTAGAGAACATGCCATCTGTGACATCATGTGCTACCCGAGGGCTCAGCCGGGCCAGCAGTCGGCTTCAGAGGTGGAGTTTCCTTCCTGCAAAGCAGACCGGGACCCAAGTGTAGCCTGACCCACCTTCCCACTGACATCTAAACTGTAACATGGTTTGCTGCAACTATTTTTTTCCCCAACTCTTATTTTTTGTGAGGCTTTCTTGCTTTTTTGTTCTTGCTCATACATTTGTGATTGTACTAAGGTGATTGTACTTTACTTTGACTTTGCTGCTGCTAGAGAGAGGAGAAATCTCCAAGATAATAATTATGGATTTACAAAAGCACATACAAACCTGTTCATCCTTGCTCTGGCCTGGTTCAAGCCTAATTATTCAGTTACTGGTTTGTTTCACTGTTGGCAGTGTTTCAAGTAGATGTGTTTAACTGTGATTGCTTCCTCAGTTTGAATGGCCGTTAAACTTATCTATGCATTTATTGTTGGTTGATTGTTCCTTTTTCCTCAACAAGAGGGAATTTGGTTCTGTGAATTTTTAATCTCATCACACTGTCCAGTGTATTCCTGAAAATGTGTTCATAAATCTGTCTGCCTCACTGGTATGTGCATGTGATACATTCTTACAGATTACTAAGAGAACTCTAATGTCATCTGGTTCAGTTGCAAGTATGTGAAACAGAAAAAATAACTTTTTCAATTGTCTTTTTATTAGATCTAGATGCTCCACCATAAGAGTGAACTTAAGTAGGCGCTGGTCGGTATCAGATTTTCATTGATGGCATCAAGTAAAAGCGTCATGGTGTCAGTATCGTGGTATTACCACCAAAAAAAGAAAAAAAAAAAGCAGTTTAACTGCTGTTATTTAAAGCCAACAAAGCAATAGCTATTTCAACTGCTGCAACAGCAAATAATTACAACTTTAAAATTGTTCTAGAACGTCCTCCTTATTCATTTCATTTTGTCATACTTTTTGTCAACTAAGTTGGCTGGGACTGAAATGGAAACACAAATTGAATTATTTGCTCATCACTTTATTCAGTATCAACATTTTCTTTTTCTTTCTGTTGAACATGTCGGCGTCTAAAACTTGCTTCTTTTTTTTATACCAGGTTAGATTTGTAGCCACATGAGACTTTATAGGTCAAATTACTGGATTTGATTCAAACTGGCATTTCTCACTCAGTTATTGGTAGTCTTCTCGAGTCATGTTTGCCTCTCCAAGCCCATCGCTGCCCAGCTGAAACCCAGCCAGGCTGGACTCCGGCCCTCGATATTGCTAGCTCTGATGCAGCCAGCAATGCAGAAACAGTGTCATCTATTAGGAGAAAAGAAACAATCGCTTTGGTTAGAGCAGGAAGGTGCAGCTAAGCTACCCAAACACATAGAGGCGTGGGGAAGGGAGGACTGAGGAGGCCAGAGAAATGTTCAGCTCCACCCAGAGAGAAAAATATAATCAAGAGGTTAACAGAAGACCATAAGAGGTCAGACTCTAATATTACAGGTAGCAGAATTGTATTGATACTGATATGTGTGAGTGTGTGGGGGGAAATTTTTTTTATGGATTTTTTCTTTTTCTTTTTGTCTCTGACCTGTGTCTGACGGTAGCAGTACAGTACAGTCCATTTAAGGATGCAAAGTAACACTGCTGAATTATTGAACAGCAATGAATGGATGTGACGCAGGCAAGCGCATTTACAGGCAGCAGAGACGACAGGAGAATTTGACGAAGAGAATCTCTGCACCTCATGCAACAACAGAGTAGCAAATAGTGGGGGAGAAGGAATCAATATGTCGTTGTTGCTAGCAACAACAAATAAATAAAAACAACCCAGTAATTAAATTATAATTTAACTAAGATATTAATACACCTATAATTATTGTGAAACCTCCTCAATTTAGTTAATTTACATAAGCTAAAGAGTTGTGATATAAAATGTTGCAATAATAGCTTTTATTTCTCTGACTTGATTTCAAATTTGCAATCAACATTGAGGTCAACGCAAACTCTTTTTCATGCAACAAATAACAGTATTAGAAGAGTTCGCAAATATTAGAGCTCATTGGTTCTCTTATGTCACTCAGAATATTTAAAGTCTTTTTAATACTTTAAAAGTATTAAAAACTTTTAATTTTTATATTATAAGTGATATAATGGTTCACTTATATCAGTGAACCATTATGTACCGCTAGGCTTCAAGAAAGAAACCACCACTTTCTTAATTTGCTACTTGCTGAAGACCACAAACTAAGACACTGATGGCTAAAAATATTTAGTCAACAAAATATTCAGAATCAATCTATTTCTATAAATGAACAGCGTGAGGTTAGAAGAATCCTAAAAATGCATTTGATATTAAATATCTGTGATATGTGGAGCACAGTAGTGGTAGTATTATGCCTTGCCTGTCCTTTGCTGCGAGGTCTGCATCAGAACATCTGGTCACTTATTGCATCAACAAATTCAAATGGGCAGGCATGTAGGGACATCTGTCTGAGAACGAAATCCCCCAGAAAGTAGGTCACACAGTGAGACAACCACAACGTTCGCTATAATGGGGGTTTAAAATGGAGTCATTGTGAAGGTACAAGACGTCTCAGGCGGGGAGAATTGTTTTGGAAGGACTCATAATTACCAGAGTGTAAACTTGCCAACATCTTAGAACTGAAGTTGTTCTGCATCAGCTCTTTCATTTGATATCTAATATTATAACTTATGCCTTTTCCTCCTGCCACACCAAAAAATCACCTAAATAGAATCTATGACAACATGAAGTGGACTAGAGGATCTCAAAAAGTAGATGCATCAAGCTCTGACATAAAGAAATTCAAGAACACATCAGAAACAAATTCATTCTCAAGTCTTTGGACTTAAGTTAAGCACAGCTGGAGCAAATTATCAAGAAATGGGGAGAAAGCAAGTGAACTTTCTGATGAAGTTGACCTAGTAATGAACAGTGACTCGTTCCTCATTAGCTTGTACAGCTCTGAATAAAAAAAAATAAAAAAAACCTGAAGGTTTTGAAATACCCTATTCAAAGTGACTTAAATCTGATTGATTTAAGTGGCACGACCTTAAGCAGGTTGTTCAGGGTTGAAAACTCTCCAACAGTACTGCAGAGAGGAGTGGGCCACAATTCAGACTCTGCTAGTTATTGCAAAATCACTTATTAGATTTGGGGAGCAATTACGCTTTCACATAATGCCATGTTGGTGTGGATAGTCATTTAAATAAGCATTTAAGAACTGTATTTTATATTAGCTCATCTTATCTTTGTCTCAAGTTAGAATGAGTGTGATCTGAAACATTTGTCTGGAAAAATTCTAATAGCAGAGATATTCAAGGAGGCAAACTTTGACACTATATTTTGTATGAAAATATAAAGTTGATTTACTGATAAAATTAGGCATGTTGCTTTGTTCCCCCCCTGTTTCAATCTGCCTCACCCATTTTCAGGATCATCAAAGATTTGTTGCCCTGCGAACACAAGGCAGGCTGTTTCTTGTCTCCTCGGCTTCTGAATAACACCTAATAAGCATCCTGCTGCCTCTGTTGTAAAACATCACACAGTTTCTATACACAGGCAACTGGAGTGTGACTGGGGAAAGTTTAATTTGACTCCTCTTTGGACCCAAGTGTGAATTGTGTCTGGATTTCTTTTTACGTTGCTCTGATTGCTTCCCGTGTCTTCGGGTGTTGGTTTGACATTCCCTGAGCACTCCCTTCAGTTGTCACCACTTAACAAGTCCCTGAGGGGAACGAGAACAACAAAACATGGGAAAAATGTAAAAAATGCATGACTCCTCCTTCTTCTTCATGTCCTCGTCCCTGCTGCCCGGCCCCACCCTTTCAGCTGAGGTTACTACAAGACCAGATACTGGCCCCAAATTGGAAGAATCAGGCAGGCTGTGTGGCTCTTGAAGCTCGGCAAACCACTTTGTAAATGTGTTATTTGCTTAAAACCAGCCTGTGGTGGGGGGAAAAGCAGAGCATGTGGTTGTTGTGTAGCAGAATATTTAGTTCACATTTTTTTCTGCAGGTGGCTGCAGACAGTATGTTTGCCTTCTGCCTGGAGAGATCCAGGAAAGGTAGAGGTCAGTGAGGCTGTCTGTGCTGTTTTAACCCAAAACACAAGCATAGAGTGGCTGTTTATTCCCACGTCTGCCCATTCTGAAGCCATCCATGCAGACATCCATGTGGATAGTCATTTTAAGCTGCATTAGTTGAAATAACAAAATTATGTCTGCTTGGAGCAGAAGAATAAAAGCTCAGAACAAAGATCTGCTCATCTGATAACTATAACTGTATTTTGCTGGGAACAAACCCAGTGGACTCCTCAGAAATCAGACGTGTAGGTTCCAAAAGTATATAACTATAGAGAAGGTCAGTTGAAACATGGTGAAATTACATCAGAATATGATCAGAAAATGTATTTAGTTAAGTGATCCAGTTCTCAAAAAGCAAATCTCTGCTATACAGATTCATTACGCACAGATTAAATTAGGTAATAAAGGCCTACAGCTAATGACAACCTATGATTCAGTTTCTCCATATCTTTATTACATTTGACTATCATTCAGATCGCTGACTTGACTATTGTAAAGCAGTGATTGATATCATCTGCGATATCAGCCAGTTTCTGATCAATGCTTCAGAAGCTGGCTGTTCAGTGTGCTGCATTGGAGCATGTTATTGGAAAGTTGATTGGAAGAAAAAAGTGAGGTAGAGATAAAGGTGCACAATCAACAAGCATAACTGGAGGCTTAGGAGGATTGTGAATATTTAAGGATTTTGGGGGAGAGTCACAAGTGTGGGCTGTGACTCACAAATTACTGATGCAGTAATTTCTGCAAAAAGAGCCTCTGGACTAGGTAGAGAGTAAATATTATATACAATACATGGGGATACTTTATAGTTGGCTGACAGTTCTGTATTAAATATTTGTTTTTATTGGACCTATGCAAACTGTTTGAGAAAATTATATATATATATTTTTATTAGCTGTAAACCGAAGCCATAAAAAATGAGCCAGAATAAATCAAAATCAATAATATTGACTCGCTGAAAAAACAACACATTCTGACGTTGTAATTTGAAAATCGTCTGCGATATAAACTGGATTTAAATAATCACGTGTTCTGTTTTGTCCTCTCCTGTCTGTCTCACGCAGTCATACTTTGTCACCGACTATGATCCTACGATCGAAGACTCTTACACCAAGCAGTGCGTGATTGATGAAAGGCCAGCCAGGCTGGACAGTAAGTGCAGAACAAACACAGCCAGAGTAAATGCAAAGATGCACATTCGACCATTTGCTTGTTTCTGTTTTGTTTTACCTCTTCTAATGAGGCGCTGGTTCTGAGCGCTTTGTTTCTGCTGCAAGTTATTCTGCTAATGTGTGTGCACGTGTTGCTGCTGTGCAGTCCTCGACACGGCTGGACAGGAAGAGTTTGGAGCCATGAGAGAACAATACATGAGGACAGGGGAGGGCTTCCTGCTCGTCTTCTCAGTCACCGACAGAGGAAGGTAGGTGACAGTTTTCACTTTGAGCAAGCACACGCACACTCTTGTTGGTGTCTTTTTTTTTTTTTTTTTCTTGTAAAGCTCTGTGAGCTTTTCACATCTGCACACTCTTTCCACTAGAAGAAACATAAATTTGGCATTGACACCAACTTTTGCTGCTTGTGCTTCCGGACCTCGCTGTTGTTCTTGTTGTCATTCTCTTTTGTTCTCAACACTTCCTGCCCTCGTCCTGCTCTCATTTAATTCACCTACACACTTACCTTAGACTTCTATTAAAAGCCTGCCTACTGCTTAAACAATAGCACGTGTGCACATGTATGGAAACAAATTCAGGTACAGGGAAAGACTTGGGAGTCAGTTTGCACATTTATTTTGCACCCTCATAAAGTTGTGAAAAAAAAACCTTGGAATCAGTTATTTTACTGCTAAAAATTTTACTTGAATACATTTACTTGAAGGGAGTCACATCAGAATTTCTTATTTTATTTTTACCAAATCAAATCAAGTCAAATTTTATTTTTACTAAGTATACCCCAGAAAAACAGGAAGTCAGAATCCTTATTAGGTTGTAGAAATGCTTAATTTAAATGTATTAAGATGTTTTTAGGGCTACCAATAAATGTACCATGTGTGATTTTGTTAAAACTAAATATTTCTGAATGTTGGGATTTTCTTTCCCTGTAAATAATTATATTCAAATTAAATCTTGTAGTTCTCTAGATAGTTCTGTTGGATCTGACTCCACTTCAATAAAAAATAAAAATACATTTAGGCTTTTTGCATGTTTATTGTACCAGGGGTCCTAATAAATTTGGCCGGCACTGTATGTACTCAAAACATGTATGTATGTATATACTGACAACATTGTCAGGCATAAACAGTCCCCTTAAAAGCCTCATGCGGTTGTTGCTAAACTTTGTTTCAGGCGCCTTCATTTTAAGCTGCTTTGAAATCAGGTCGCCGAAGATACAAAACACATCATATTGAAACCGTCATTGTCACCCCTTGCCTGGTTTGGCAACAGCAGGTGGGTTTGAAACAAAAGCATAACTTATTCCACCTGCTGCTTTGTTGCACATGTGACAGCTGTGACACCGATGTGTGTGTTTACGCTGCCACCACACGAGCTCGGGCAGCATTAATGAGGCGAAAGGAGGAAACAGGCTGCTGTCAGCTGCAAAACGTACACGGCCAAACTGTTTTCAGGTGAATCCTTCATGCACGACATGCTCTGTTAGAGGGCTTTAATTACTGTTGAGACTAGATCAGGTAAGAAAAAAACTAAAAAGAGTTTCTACTTGGTCAGGATTTGAGTTTAAATATTATTTTTTTTTATTTATTTCTTTTATTTTCTCGCTGCACATCCCTTGTGTCATGTCTCTGCACAGCAGTACAGTAAGCTGCATTCTCTTGTTCCCAGCCTGAACCCCCCTCCCAATGTTTATGTTGTAAACAGTCTTTCCTTCCTCCATTTACATTAGTCAAGTCTTACCAGATTTACTATGTGCTCAACACGACTGGAATGCCGTCTCGGCTTTGTGGTTACATTCTGCCTCTTTGCTCTTCTTTTTTCTTTTTTTTTCCCCCTCCCAAACTGACATTTTTATTTGCTGTAAAGTTGAAAGCCCGCCATCACATGCCATCTGTATTATAGTGGGGCAACAGTCGGGTCAGGCAGAGGGAGGCAGAACCTTGGATAAAAATAGTTTACTCTTCTGTAATAGTCAGGCAGACTTCTTTTCCCCTCTCGACTGGCATGTTCAACCCTGCACAGATAACCTCACACTCATGTTCAACAGTTTTGTTCGAGTGTGTACATGTGCGTTCGTGTGGGTCAGGATGCTTCTTCTTTTCTTTTCTCTTTTTTTTAATTTTTTTACTGTTGTATTGTTAGGAGATGAAAGTATGCCTGTACACACATGTAACAGATCTTGTCGTCTAATTTACAGCTTTGAAGAAATCTACAAATTCCAAAGACAGATTCTGCGAGTCAAAGACAGAGATGAATTCCCCATGATCCTCGTAGGCAACAAGGCTGATCTGGAGCTGCAGAGACAAGTAAGTCCAACAGGTTGGAGAGATCTGAACCCGCCTACGGACGAAACTCGCACGTGCTTTTATTATCCGAGAAGATGTGGCTTGAGGGATTCGGATTTGCAGGCTTTCAAGCACAAGTGTTGCAGCTGCAAGCTTGGTTTAGAGATGCAACAGGATGTTGAGAGATTCTGTTGACACGCTGGTGTCAGGAAGGGAGGACTGATGAAGAAGGGAGTGTGATGAAATGATGAATCTTCTCCCTGTTGGTATTCTGCCAATCATCATTTCTTCTGGTGAATCCACACCACCCCCTATTGGTTAAAAAGAGCATGGCTGCCAGACTTTTATCCATTTCTAAATACTGGAACTGCGCCAATCACTGCTGCCATCTAATAACCTGCGTTCCATTTATATATATATATAATACACATCTGTAATAAAAACCTCACATGAATATCTGTTTTTCGGACATTAAAATATAAAGGTGGCTCTAAAGAATGCTCACTTACAAGTTAGTCAGGTTAACAGTTTAACAATTGGCAAAACTAACTAAAATCTGCTTTTTATTAACATGTGTAGATGTTTTGTCGAACTATTTACTTGTCTGAGGAGTCTGTAATATTTATATTAAGGATTTTTGGGCTGTTTTCTTGAAGATTCAATCTTCTGTTCTACCTCTCACCCCAGGTAACCCAGGAAGAGGGCCAGCAGCTGGCCAGACAGTTAAAAGTCACATATATGGAGGCTTCAGCTAAAATTCGTATGAACGTAGACCAGGCTTTTCACGAGCTGGTTAGGGTAATCAGGTAAGTTGACCCCTCTTCTTTCAGTACTATTGATGCAGAGGTCAGTGAAGGTTTAGTTCACGGTCCTCTAGTGGCCAGTCAAATTTACAGGGCTCTCCAAGCTTATTTATACCCTTTGTAAAGGCCTACATAAAGGATGAAAATTCATCTTCGACTGTAAAATCTAAGAAAAATCCAACCTTATCATTTTTCATTTATACTTCATCTCAGGCACCTTATGACCTCCATGGTGGAGAGTCTTTGATGCTTTTTGAAGAACCAGGAAATATTCAATAAAAACAAGCAGATCTTCTTTTTATCAACTCTGTCAGCTGAATAATTGTGTAAAACAAGTGACCAAATCTTGGTCACAACATCAACCAAATCCTGACATTTATCCAGCTAGATGGCGTCTGGGTGCTCACACCTGATGCATATTTTAAATGCTGATTCTTCTAGGCGTTGGTGGGTACATTATGAGAGATAAAAGTGGTGTAAATTATGATGATAATAAATTACAACGAATATTATCATTCATTATAGTTTTCAGCAACAGTATTGCAATCAAGTCATTTCCTGATATTGTGCAGCTCTAGTTAATTGCATAACTTTGTGCCTTTTTATGTTATTACTCTGATTACAGCCAACAGAAAACTGGCTGATTTAAGCTGGCTGTAATTAGTAGCTGTATCTTTAGCTAATTTTCCAACACCACTGATTACAGCAGCAAAGGTGTTACAGCCAGACTCCTCGTGACAAACTTATTCTTTGTGGATATATATAAATATTTTTTTGACGCTACTTGCCCAGTGGAAAGTATTGAGCTCTTTTACAATAGGGCTGTTCTTATCTTCTGATCTTGCTCCTATGAGATCAGGGTCCTTTGGGGTCTTTATGACTTTAACAGAGGGTTTGTAGGAGGCTCTCTGTGGATCACTGCGTACCGAGTCATCTGACATATTTTGTCCAGTGATTAGATTCCTTTTATGTGTGCATGAAGTATGTCTTTCAGGTGACATCTGGAACACAGTCTTCTAACATGAGACAAGATCTGATAGCAGAAAAACTTACAGTGGCTGTAATGCCCAACATAGCTTTAATATGAGAGGCGGCTAAACTTAAATTTGGGTCAGATGACTGATTACAGTTTCAGAACTGGATTGTAAGCATTGTTTTTCAGCTGGTCTGTCCTCCTTAGAGGTCACTCTGAAGCTGGGAGTTCAAAGACTAGTCAACAAAATGTTAGGAATATTGAAGTAAACAAAAACACAGCCCAATTTTAAAGTCAATTAGACCAAGTTTGATGATGATGATTCAGTTGGGCTTCTTGGTTCAGGATCTGGGTTTCTTTGAATCGGTCTTCTCTCTTGTCGTCTTCCGTCTTGCATACAAGGATGTCATTGGGTATGAGCCACAGAGAAGTGTTTGTAGTGTTTCAGGAGCTGTTTGGAAATATATTCTAGTAATTTTAGTTTGATGAGATTTCAGTAACGATGAAGCTGTCTGCGATCAGTGTTCAACTCGAGGTCGAGAAGGGAAATGAGCACATTCAGCTCCAAACTCGCTGAGGTTTAACTCAAGCAGGATTATGTGACCGGTATTGATGTATATACCGGTTAATGTAAGATTATGGTGAAGGCCTCTTGCACAGTCTTGATCAGAGTGTGATTATAGTTGTATCAAGTTCAGATTTCTTCAACATTTGTGACGCTACAAGTGTAAGAAAGTTTCACGTTCTGTAACCTCTGCGTAAAAGCAATAGTTTTCTTGCATGACAATCAAAGCCCATAAACTTAGATTGACGCAGTTATAACTAATTTGCTTGAGTTAAGTTAAATAATAATATTAAGTTTAGTCACCATGTTATTTTTTGTTATTTATGCTTAGTTGGTCATACATTTTTAAAATGATCTCAAACATTCTTCAGTGAGTGAAGCATCAGTGCCATTTCATCTTCTAAATGAAACAATCCAAAAGTTCTCAGTCCAGTTTTCACCTTTTTTTCCTAACAGAAAATTCCAAGAACAAGAATGTCCACCGTCGCCGGAGCCTACGAGAAAAGAGAAAGACAAAACCGGCTGCCATTGTGTGATCGTCTGAGTCTGCCTTATCACTGTTAACTCATGCAGCTAATCTACCACCACCCCCTGCCCCCACTCTGCCTGACATTACATCCTAAGTGGATGAGTGACCGCTGCCTTCTCCATGTGCATGACTTCAGACAGCCTTTTCTGAGTTAACTTGGACCAGGAACTGCTGTTTCCAGGACATCGCTATGGGACAACTGACAATGCCAAATTTTTAACACCACTCTACCTTCAGCTGCGATCTAATCCACACGAGAGAGTACCAACACTAAACATTGCCTTCTTAAATCAGCCTGACAAATTAAATGTTTTGTACTCTGAAGGACTCCTCTTGCCTTGTAGTGACATTTGTACTTGCTACCGAGTTTGAATGAAATCTATATCCAGAATGTTAATGACATTTCTTTAGTTTCCAGGGTCTGACCAGAGCAGAGAGATTCTCTTACAAAGCTTTGTGTATGTTGTGCCATATCCAACTTTACTCCCCATGTGCTAATCTGCTACTGTACATATGTGACATTTGTTGTGGTTTTCAAAGTGTATTTCTAATGATCTATTAAATCACCACAGTGCAGTGTGTGAGGTTGAGTTTGGTTTTACATATAAGAAACTGAATATGTATATAAATGTAATTCCTAGACATCCTTTAATGATATATTGAGACATATTTCTGGCATTCTGCAGTGGATAACTTTCCCCTTTTTATGCTTTCAGTTCAATTGCCAAATATGGATTGTCTGCTGCATTAGAATTATTTTTTCCCCCAAGTCTTATAGATTGAATGATTGTAATCATATTATTGACATACACAACTCGTCATGTTTGCCTCAGTTTTTCTCCCAAAAGGTGTGACCTCATTCAGTAAACTTGAAAATCTCCGAAGCTGATTATGAACATCTGCTTTCAACTCTGTTAAAACCAGATATTTCCACACCTGCATAAAAAGATGCATAACCATTTTGTCTCAGTGTCTGACATTATAGAAATTTAGTCTATTTTAGATTTAGGATTACCAAAGTTATTTCTGTTTGCTAAATACCATAATGGAACTTAAAAAAATTCTTCAGTCTTTAAATTGAGAAGTTTGCATACCTTTTCTTAGTGTTTGATGGAATTGCCTTTTAAACTCGATGATTTGGGTGAGAATCTTTTGACATTTTTGCCCATTCATCCTGACACAACTGGATTAACTGTGTCAGGTTTATAGGCCACATTGGTTGCACCAACCTTTTCAACTTTGAACACAACCTTTCTACTAAGAACTTTGCGGTGGGCACTCTGGTTATTGAGTTTGTTTGGCCTTTTCTCAGAAATGTAATAATCTTTATAGAGAAAAACCTACATTTTTGTCAAATCAGACTACACAGTCTCAAAAAACTAAGGTTTTTGTCACCCTGTTCTTGCATATTCTAATGGTTTTTTTGTTTTGTTTTGTTTTTTTTAATAATAGATTCTTCCTTGAGGGTGGCCTTTCATCTCATTTTTGGTACAATTTTCTTTCAACCAGCATTTTGTCAGATCATTTTTCTGTTTATTTTCCGTTTGATACACATTTTCTTCATCTAAACTAATTTATCTAAGGGAAACAGAAAATGTCTCCTTCCTGATCAAGATAATGGTCGAACAATCCCTTGGTGTTTATACTTGCATAGGATTTCTTTTAACCATAAAATGAGACCTGCAGGCATCTGAATATTGTATCCCAGGATGAACCAGATTTTGTGGAGCTCTACAATTTCATCCTAATGTTGTGGATAATTTCTTTTAAAATTCATAAGGTGCCACAAAGGGAGAGCTTGCCTCTATTTAATCAAAATGTTGTGCATTGATGTGTTAGAAGCTTACAAAGCTATGATGTCAAACTGGACCTTATCATTCAAAAGGTAATATGTGCATATCAAAACTTCTGAATTTAAAGAAAGTAATACATTATTTAATGTAATCATTCTGTCATTTAGGAGGCAGAATAATTAATAAAAAAACAAGACAAGATTTTGACTATAACACCAGACACTGAGGGGAAAAAATGGTAAGTCTTTTTGTACACTGTATGTCTGGTTTCAACCATCAGTAGCAAACTGTGTAGCCTCAAACTGGGATGGTTTCAGACAAAACTGAAACTCTGTGTGCTCTGTACTTAACGTTTCACTGGTAAATCAGTGTAAAAATCAGCTTGTTGTAAACAAAGAAAGGCTTTCAGAGCTCTGCTCAGATCATTCCAATCATTCTCATCAGTTCTGGTTGCGCTCACATTGCTGTTGCACCTCTAACGCCATGGCGGTGTATTTGTTTGTGCCCTCGAGTCAGTTTGTTACTTTGATTTTTGTCCCAGTTTGGTTTGCTGGTTGTAAAACCAGGACAAGCTGAAACTTCTAGGTGCACTTCATAGGACCGGCCGTCTGCAGCAGGATCTGTAATCACTGAAGACACGCAGCAGCGATCCACCTTCTCCTTTCTGCTGCTGTTTGGGCGCTCAGACGAAGTGCTGCTGTTTGTTTCACATACATTCATCTTGTATTATAACAAGAAAATCAGATCATGGAATTAATGAACTTGATTAAATATTTCTACTCTACTTTTATACATTATTTTCTTATCAAACCAGTTGAGTATTTTTATGTGTTTATAAGTAAATACATGCTCACAGCTCAGGCTGTGTCTATATGTAAAGAAGAATAACTAACTCCCTTGGTTATTTTTAATGTGAAAATGATTGCTGGCCCAAATCTGAACAATTGGATGTTTCACCTAAATGTAACCAAGGTATATATATATATTTTATTTTTGCATTTTGGGTCACAAAATAAGAATATATTTATCTTAAGGTGTTCACCACCAGTTCTGATTGTGAAATGTCAGGTTAAATTTGGAGGTAATAGAAATGATTGTTTAGATCATGCAACCTTCTGGCACTAAGATTTAAATGCCCACATCTCATCTTGTCGCTAATCTTAAGTGTGCATCTGCATCATTCTGTTTGATTTCTCTTTCACATTGGTGTCTTTTGCCCTGTGTCTAGCTTCTGTTGCTAAAATAAAATCCGTTATTGAGCCAGAAAAGATAGAAAATCGTTTCTAGAGCCGATTGCGATTCCGTAAACCATATATGAGCTCTTATTGTTCAGAAAACATTAAGCTTGGGTCTGGAAGCAATCTCATTTTATATGTATGTATTTACAATTGCTCTATTTGCAACACATCTACTTTATCTTTGCTTAGGCTTTTTTTCTTTTCTTTTTTTTCTTTACCTGAAAACAGTCTGTTTTATTTCATATCTTGTGAGGTACAATAACACGTTTCTGAGGTTTTGCACAAATACCAGTTCATCTAAAAAGAAATGTATTTAGTACAGTATTGCAATACATTAATTTACTGCACACAAAGATTGCAAGCCACAAAATAGTTGCTGATGTAGCTTTCTCTTCATAGAATGCATTATCCAAACATAATCATGGAAAGTTGAGTGAAAGAAAAAGGTATAGTAGGGAAAGGCCCAAGAAATACAGCCTTGAGAAGATTTGGAAGCAAAGTCTATTGAACAGTTTGATGGAGGTTTATGCAGTGTGGACTGTGGTTGCAGTCAGTCCTTAAAAAGCCTTTTCACATACAGTACAGACCAAAAGTTTGGACACACCTGGTCATTCAAATGGTTTTCTTTATTTTCATGACTATGAAAATTGTAGATTAGATTGTAGAAAAACCTGACAGGGCACACCTGTGAAGTGAAAACCATTTCAGGTGACGACCTCTTGAAGCTCATCGAGAGAATGCAGAGTGTGTGCAAAGTAGTAATCACAGCAAAAGGTTGCTACTTTGAAGAAACTAGAATATAAGGCGTA
>CAEFZX010006122.1:0-11604 GCA_903066825.1 Alfaro cultratus | reverse complement strand
AATATTGGTCCATATATAAGGCGCACCGGATTATAAGGCGCACTGTCGGCTTTTGAGAAAATTTAAGGTTTTTAGGTGCGCCTTGTAGTGCGGAAAATACGGTATATTACATTTTATTTCACAAAACTGTACTGGAGACACTTTTATTGCTAAACACCAGTTTGTGTAAAAAGCAACACTTATTTACATGCACTGGTCTCCTTGGACAACAGGCAGCTGGTTCCACCAGAGGCCTCATTTCATCGCACAGTCCATCAAAAGTTAAGTCTGTCATTCAAAAGTGTTGAATCTGTAGCTCTTCTGTAAAATCAGTTATTCCATCCCATCACCTACTACTCTTTCCGCAAAAATGCTGCAAACAGCTCGCAAGTAAAAGGAAGCTCACGCATCAACAGCTCAAATCACCAACGTTTCCTCTTATAGCCGATGATGAGCGAAATATGAATATTTTTAAGTGTTAACATCCATGATTTGTTGAATTTTAACAATTTGAACAAGCTTATTCACATGTGGTTATAATCTAATTTCCTATTTTATGTACATAGTAATTGCGGAATTGTTTTTTCAACATTCTCAGAATATCAGGAAAAGTTTGCACACATTTATGAAAATCCAGCTATTATATCAAAAGGTAGCTCAAAGTACACACACAGGGTTACTACAATATTCCTGAATTCTGTGCCTGCAACATGACAAAATGTGAATTAATTCAACAGAAATGTGCACTTTTACAAGCTGCTGTAGCCCAAGCAAAACGATAAATGGGTGTAAATCAGTTTATCACCAACATTTCTGAACCCTGCTCTCTAGTATACCTCAAAGCAACATTATCCCTTGTCGACAAGGTTGTGAGGGGCTCCTTACATCAGGGTTTATCCAGCTTTTTACTGGGAGCGGGTGCTTTTAATATAGAGGCCCGGGATAGTGTTTGTTATAAAACAGGGCTCCTCCTGGGATATCTGCTTTCTCCTTTCCTCAGGAATGTACAGAAATTGAGCCTTTGCAAAGACTTCAGGGTAGAGGATCTAAGGAGGAGGAAGAGGAGGAACCCTCACACAAACATACACACGCACATACAGTACATCCACGCACAGCGAGCTCTCAGTTCCATCTTAAAGACAGAGCTTTAAACACTACCACATGCTACAAATCCAGCAGCAAAGGAGCCACAAGCGTGTGTGTGTGTGCTTAACGAATCGTATAAGGCAACAGTTGTTTATAGCTTGGCAGTGTGTGTGTGTGTGTTTGGATGTTTATGCAATCCTATTGGAGAGCGAAAAAGTGAGAGTTGACTTTTTACTATCCATTCTTGAAGGCTCAGACCAATTATTAAAGTGATTAGGGTATAGTTGGCAGAGAAGTGTGAAGGTCGGCTCGCCTGCAAGAAGTCAATAAAGGAAGGCAGCCAGTGAGTCGGAGAACCGTGAAGCCCCATTCCTCGCTCACTCACCGCGATGCTTTATGATTACAATGCACAATAGTTCTGTGGGAGAATTATGTAAGAAAATACATGGCCAGTCCTACAATGTGTTTTCCAGAAACTGTCATCGCCCCACATTTCCTGGTTAGCATTAGATTCTTCTGTGGTTCCTGTCTGCGTGTGTGTGTGTGTGTGTGTTGGGGTGTGCATGTGTGTGTGAGTGTGTTTTCCAATAATTTCCTCGGCTGTTTTGAATGTCAGAGCAGTCCCATGCATTTCCAAGAGAAACCATTCATTGAGTAAAACAATTCCAGATCACGCTAAAAACAACCACAATGGGATGGGAAAATCACATCCAGCACATCTTGGATCAGCTTCGTCTGGTAGGATGGACTGTGTGAGTGAAGCCTTTACATACATGGGGATGTGTGTGTCTGCATGTGCCTGTAGAACAGTCCCCATCCGTCCTCTAATCGTTAATCCACAGGTTGCTCTTTACTTTTCTTCTTTTTTGCCTCTAACAGATTTCTTCTGTTTTTCCACTCGAAGGTTGTTGATTATCGTATCTATCTTAATAGACCAACTCTTGCATAAATATAAAATCGTTTACAATGGTGATATACCTGAAGCACAGTGGATAGCTTTCCAAGTGAAAACCTGTATCTCCATAAACCTAATACCTGATGGATCGATCCTTAGCACAATTTAAGCATTTCTTGTCCAACAAGATAAATCATTTTTGATAATTTTTTTGTTATAAATATACAAAATTCTGCAAAATTAATTATATGACCTTTCGTCTTTTATCCACAATTTCTTCTTGAGCTGTTGTACTCATTTCTCCTTTTGCTACACCATGATCTTTTTATTTTTATTTTTAAGCAGTTAGCAGAAACACTGGCAAAACATCAATCTGCTCCCTCATACTCAGGCGTACTGTGTGCATTCTGTCAACAGATCATTGAGATTTCATCATCCAGTCTACCGCTTTTCATGATAAATTCCTTCATTACCAATAATCCGAACTGATACTCCCATGTTTGATGAGCTAGTTGGGGTCCTAGCTCCATTTCTTCTCCACCAGGGCAGCAAAAGCACAACTCTGTGCTGCACAGAGACTTACACATCCTTGTGACTGTTGTGCCGACTCTCAATGTTATCAGCTTGGTGTCGCAAGAATTTGGATGTAAGCTGCTTCCTGTCCAAGTCAGTGCATCACTGAGCACACGTCCACGGCTGTGAAAATATGCCTGTGTGCTAACGTGTCCAGCAGACATTCGCTTTGCATCCGTCTCGAAAACGCAAGGATCTCCGCGGAGACAAGAACGCCTGAGTAAGATGGTGGCAACATGAAACTGCTGTTCCTAGCTAACCAATGAGAGAGTGATTTAGTTGATGCCAGAAAGCTTTTTTAGCTAGAACCTTGAGAGGTTGAAGCCTTTCCTCTGCCTACATCCCCCAGAACCACCTGCGGTTCTGGATTGGAGTTCAGTGAAATTATCTAAATTCTACTGGCCGTATTTTCTATTGATATTGATCACGTGTCTATCGGGATAATCACAGTTTCTTTGTAGCGTTTCCAAAAAGATTGCTATTACGGATGTTGTTTCCTTTTAGAAATAACTGGAACACATTGGATTTGACACTTTAACAGTGACCCTCCCAACTGGAAACGTCTCCAGCTCTCTGAGTTTGCACGTGTTTTGAGCAGCCCATCGCACATTCAACTTTACACTTTATGCTATATCCTAACATGATACCACAGCCATCATCTGCTCCCCAGATCAATCACCAATCACCCTAATGTCAATAGGGGATACATACACTTTTGACAGCAAAAAGGTTGTCTTAGTTGAGAGTTGTTGGTTTCAAAACTAGAACTCTTTTCCTAAATATTATAAAGAAGGCTAAAAGTGAGGAAGCACATAAAATATTTCAATGTATTATTAAATATTCTAACCTTGCATGTTTAACTGTGGGAATGATGCATTTGTTCAACTTTAAAAAAGGCAGAAATGGTTGGATTTTTGCAAAGCCCAGTCAAAACAGATTTGACAGCAACATTCCTTTTATGGAAGTAGTTTGAGTCAATAATCTACTGAGACTTTTTTTAATGGCTTGTACCTGATGTATTGCTTGATTCTTTAGTTTATAAAAGGTGAAAATCAACACAGAGATATAAAACATGTGACCACACCAATAATTTGCTCTCAAATTATAAATCGTTGCACTTTATTTAGAGAAAATGTCCACCAATTTGTTTTGACACCTATAAACTTTGTCCAAATTCTATCCAAGGCTTAAACAAAATAATTTAAAAGACAAACCACAAAAACTCCTAAAGGTCAGAAGTTCTGTCAAACCTAGATAATATCAAGTATCAGAATTGGTATTGATATTGGTGATATTGGCTCTGTATTTACTTGGTATCGGACTGGTACCAAAATATGAATTTCTAGTAAATTGTGCTAGAATGTGCTATGTATATATATATATATATATATATATATATATATTCTTTTCACTTCACTAATTTGTGTTCATTTGGGTTCCATCAGCATGTCAAACTGGTCGATTAAAGTAAATGTCTTAGTCTATAAATTCAGGATTTACTTTCTCCAGTTACTGGAAATGCAAGTGTTACTATGGCCAAAATAAAGTATTAATGAAGTAATAAAGTAAAGTGATAAAGTTTACGAAACATATCTGTTTTATATGTTGATAGTAGACCTTGATGGGTATATAGTTTTGGTCTTTCTGTGATTGATTACCTCCAGAAAAAGCCTGAGGACTTGGCTGGAGCTCTGAAAGCTTCTTGGCAAATAGAGATTTTTGAACCAAAGCAGTGAAATGTCCCATTAAACTTATGGAAAGCATATTTCACTTTTCTTTCTTCATAAATCAAGAACTTTACATTCTCAGATTTTTTGTTTGAAATTTAAAAATAAAGGTTTAGACATGTGTCTGCCAGGTTTCTTGTCATTCCTGATTCCTTAACCTTTTCTTGACTTTTTATGCTGCCTAAAAAATATAATAGAATTGTGTTTTTGTTTATATGAAAAAGCGCACCACTTTCTGTTACTTTGGGATAAAAAAGTATTTGTTAATTATGTGGATGTACATTTTTGAATTTGAAAAAAGTAATAAAATATTCTATTGCTAAATTTCTCATTATTCTGTGTTTCAGCAAATAAAAAATATATAATCCTAACTGATCTAAATTAGGAGAAAGAAATGTCTACTGCTAAAGTGAAAAAATCTGACTGTAATATTTGAGATATTTGCTAGTAAATCATTTCAAGGCAATTAAATATTTGTTCTTTAGTTTACTGTCTGAAACTTGTGAAGTTATCTACAAATTTTTGTTCCAAAATCTTTTGGCCATGACTCTTGACATTAAACAAAGCAGCAAGGGTAAGGGTGGGGCTTTGACCGATAATAACACCATCAACAATCACCCACAACATGAGTTATCTGATAATATTCCTGCTCAATAATCAAGAAAATGTCTTTCTGCCTTCATTCACTCACTAACTGCGGCTCATTCTTTCCCTCCTCTCACCAGGCATGTTCACTTTGAAGGTTTTCCAAACCATGAGTCACTGCAGAAAATAAAAAGCAGTTCACTGACACTTATTCACGTCATTGAGTGTACTCAGGTCTGGAGTCAAGCAAACAGATTACCAAATATACAAAGAACACGTGAGCAGCGAGGCTGTTTTCAAGGTTACACTTCTGTTTCTTAATGCAAACACATCCACCAAAGGAAAAAGCATGACAATCTTAGTGTTGAGCATTAATTTGTCTTTACAAAAACAGATATCTTAACAGTCCTGTATTTAGATCGATCCTAAGTTGTTTGATTATTCTTCAGTGGATATCATCTATGGTACAAATAAATTACTTGGACTGGTCAAACTTTTAGGACAGTATATGACAATGTCCAATTGCTTAAATGGCAACATGGGTTGTATTTAGTTATATTTGTGAAAAAATTATCAAAAATAACCTGGAGTTTGAGTAGGAAAGGGGATTTTCTTGGGGGGGAAACTAGAAATGTGTAAATAATCATCAAAACCTCTGGAGACCATGTTACTAGACTCAGAGAAACAACATTCAATAGATCGGCAGAGGCAGGTCAATGTCAGTATCATCAGCATAAAGATTATCCATCCATCCAGTCAATGTCTTCTTCTCATTCAATCAGGGTAACGGAGGTAAAAGATTGTTGGTGTGGAATCTTAGACGTCCCTCTAAGTCCTTTTATAAATGGCTTGTACTTGTATAGCATTTATCAACTCTAGAAGACCCCAAAACGCTTTATCCTAAATTCAGTCATTCACCCTTTCACTCACTCTGATGTTGGTAAGCTACTACATTGTAGCCACAGCTGCTGTGGGGCAGTAGGACAGAAGCGAGACTGCAGTGTACCGGTACCACCAGGCCCTCTGACCATCAAGACGGGTGAAGTGTCTTGCCAGCAACTGAGATAGACAAAGCTGAGATTTGATCCTGGGACCCAAAGATTACTACCAACATCACCCCTAACACCCCAGCTTAAGATCCCAATCTGTTACCAGACTGAAATGGACGTATATAGTTCCAACAGCAAAGTTTGCCTTGGACGTCCTCTTTGCAGAACCTGCCAATAAAATGTCCAAAGAAACATCTATTCAAGGTTTCTCTGTGGTTCTCTGATGGAGTTCCTCAACACGGCAGTGCCTAGGAACTCTTCTTCACACCTCCTGCTGCATTTTGCCATCAACTGTGAATATGTTTATGTTTAATATATATATGTTTCTTGAACTCAAACAAGAAACATATTCACAGTTTTCCAGTTGAGAACAATGGCCCCAGACTTACAAGAGCTTGCTTTCATCCTGGCTGCTTCACACTCGGGTGTAGAGACCGCTCCAGTGTACTCTGAGGATTATGATTTAAACCCAGCAATAGCAGCATATCGTCTGCAAACAGCAAAAAAATGAGACTCTAGGGTTTTCAAACTAGACATTCTTCTCTCCACAACGACAAACTGAGATCCTGTCTATAAATGCTACAAACTGATGAGGGACAGCACTTGCCAGAAATAACTTTGACTTTGGGGCAGAAATGTGGACATTGTTCTTGGTTTTGTGATAGAGCGACTCAGAGCAATCCCAGCATGCAGTGGTCCTACAGCAGCCTCTACATCCTGAACTAAAAAGCAAGGAAGAGAACATACAGGAAAAAAAACAAATCTAGGTACAGATCCTTGAGGCACTTCATAGATTTACAGCACAGAAGAAGACCTGTCATAAGTAGCAATATTAAAGTTTTCAAGTTAGACTTGAAGATGGTATTCTAAGAACATAACGACATGAGCCCTTACTGCTGTACAGCTGCTGCTCTGTTTTGGAAGACCTCAGTGATCACAGCTTCAGGAAGGATCGGTTATTGTTTTTTATTTATTTTACAACCTTCCCCGCTCTCTGACCTGCTTCCCTTTGCTCGCAGCGGGCGGCTGAGTCTGTGTGGAATCAAAGACTCTCCTCACTTCATTATGTAAGACCACTGCTGCTTGTAATCAACCTTTCTGAAGTATCCTAGGGCAGCAGAGTGACAACACTCTTGGCACTCAGTTCAGCAGTGAGGTGATATTTCCTATTAAAAGCAAGACCCAATGTTATATTTGCAAGCATACTATAAGTAGAATATGTTTTGTCTGTAAAAAGCCAGGCATCTAAGTAAAAATCAAGTTTCTTCTGTAGTAGAAAGAGAAAGTTATTTCTTGTTTGTCTTGACCCAACATCATAGTAAGTTTGGAAAAAAGGCATTTAAAATTTCAATTCTTTAAACACTCATTTCTTCTTGTTGTCTGCTCAGGATGAGGAATTGCTGCATGTTCAACAACTACATGTAATTATTTGGCCTTCTTTTCATAGATAACGTCATACGGACTGAACTGAATTGGTCTTATTCAGAGGTTAGAAGTTAGTACAAAAGTTTACTGTTCAATTTGTGGAATGTATGAATGTCCTGATAAAGCTGGTGCCAGAACACTTTGACATTGTTTGAGTAGAAGTGACTGAACAGCTATTGATCTGTGAACACTTAATGACTGGCTGTTAGCTGCCAACAACAATAAACACCTTCAGAGTTCCTCAATAGCCCTGAACTACAGCATTAAGAAGCCTACACCAGTTTTGCATAATTTGTGTGGCAAAGCTTTTTGTACTTGGTTGAAAAAGTAAGTTAGACAGGATGATGGACAAGACTGGCTAACTATGAGCTGCTAGCAATGCTTTAGCATTTAGATTCACCTTTACTGCTCATTGGTCATAAATTAAGTCCTTAGAGTCTATCTAAAGTTATTTGAATATTCGTTAGTGGTCTCTTGTACAAAAGCTAAATTACTTGGACTAATCAAACCTGAACTGGATATTTTTACACTGAACAGAGACGCTTTAACACAGTTCAATATGTGAAACTTTTCTCTTGTAGCGAACCTTAGCTCCAGGAAAAAAGCCCTTCCACTGTCTCCTTTCATTCACAAACATAACATAAACTCCCCCAAAATTAATAAGGGAACAGAATAAAAGTACCTCAGTCAAATAACTACGGAAAATGAAAAGTTTAATTATTTAAACGCATATAGAAGCACCTGTCCTGTTCATGTCCACTGACAATAATCAGTTCTATCAACTTGTGAGTTCAATTTTGATGGTGAAGAAGTGATTTCACATCAGAAAAAATGTCTTCAAAAATCAAAACCAAACATCATGGCTTCCTTTACAGCTAACCCTCCCAGGCTGATCTGGTCCGTCCCAGCAGCACATGCATACAGCACATCCTCTGCTCCAGATTCTCTTCTTCTCTGCTGGGTCTTCTTTAGATGTACAACCCAACACTTATTGGTGGCCCCTACAGGCAGAACTTATTGTAACTGCTTTAATTACAAAGACATCAGAATTTAGTAGTAACATAATTGGTTGGATTTTTGAGAGTTCACACAACTCGCCACTGGTTTATTTATTTATTTATTTATTTATTTATTTATTTATTTTAGAAAACTATTAAACAATGACTAAATGTCAGATATAAATATAATATTTGATTTAGAATATCATAGAATTTAATAAAAAAGTAGCAGCACCTAAGAGAGGTCATGGAAGGCCATTATTGTTCTCTTAGCATTTTTAATGCTATTTTATAATTTTCTATCAATTCTACTATTTTCCAAAAATAAGACAATGAAGCTTACTGGCGAATGGGACTTTGATTTCTCTGACTCTGTGTTAATTTTCTACCTTCTGCCTTCTGTTTCTATCTCGACCCACTGGTTTGACCTAATATTTCCAAACACCTGGTTAATAAGCTACTGCAGCTCTCTGACCACTTGGCCTCCCAGGTCAGTGCCCAGTGTGTGTAGCCAAGTCATGCAGCCATGCCATCTTTCACGCCGTCAGTTAATCCTTCTCACGTACCGGACCCGACCACACCGACACTCTAAGCCTCGCTGTGGAAGCCTCGTGACCTCAACGCCCCACATGAACTCTGAAAATGCTGAGCAGCAGACTTTGGCTCTGCTGTTTGAACCTGTGACCTCAGCTGTCCAGTCCTCCCATTTAAGCCTCGTAGCAGGGGAGACATTTGGGTATTTAAACAGAAAACGAGATGCTATGAATCAACATGAACTTTGGAGGCTGTGATAGTGTTAAAGTTGAGAAGCTAGGATGCTGGATTATTTTTTCAACCCAAACACGTATGTTGGATAATAAATTGAATCATTTTAACCAATTACTGGGTCGAAAATTGCAAATAAGTTTATTAGTTTGTGTCCTTAATTTCTTCTTCTGCTAATCTCCAATTTACATTACTTGCTGTTATTTAAAAATTTAAACTTTATGTCTTTCCTGGGTTTTTTTTATCCATAGAAGACACATTTGGTCTGACATTCTGTGGTACTTTCAGCTGATGTAATGCTGCCATCAACTAAATGTCCCTCTATTAACTTACTTTACTTTCCTTTTCTTATTTTTTTTAAGTATTGTGTTCATTTGACATTTTCATTATACAACGGTGTATTAGTGCCATTGTAGATAGAAAAACAGAATGGGGGAGTAAATTTCTGACAAACATATTTATGTTTTCTAGAATAAGCAAGAAAATTTCTGACCTCCAAAAGTCAAACAGTTGTGCAAAAATCCCTCAAATTTGGAGATCAGTCTCAGAAATGTTCTAAAAATACATTTTGAAAATTCTGATCTCCCAAAGCAGAAAACTTTCCACTTTTGGAAGTTTTCTGAGTTTCAACAGTTGAAAATTTGTCCCCAGACAAACAATTACACAAACAAGGTTGAAATGACTCAACTACACAAATTTTATCAGTACTATAAATACAATTAATACAAACATTACATACAAAACAAGGAAATTACAATGCAACTATAAAAAGTATAATAAATAATTCAAACTAAATTATTTGTCTTAATCTGTAGATGTAGTGTGTTTAATAGGCAACACTGAAGGAAAAAATCAAACAAAAAAAAAACATTGTCTTGCATTTTAAACACACAATTAACAGAGAACTATCTCCCAGGTCAATATCCAAACTCCATAAAAATACACCCCAGGCTGTTTTTGTTCCTGGGTTTTTCTTGTTTCCAGGTTCTAAGAACCACCTAATCCTGCAGCCTCTATAGGAATAAGAAATCGGAGGTCGATAAACAAATTAAAAGCACAAAAAAGTTACTAGAACTTGTTTTTATGAGCTGCAGTTGCACCGTAAGGCTCCATATGATTATGCAACAAGTGACTTTATTAGCGTTGAACCTCGACAGCAACACATCTGAAGCTGTTTAGTGAAAGCCGACACTCATGGCCACTGTGCACATACAGTACATACTGGATGCTGCCGGCAGGGCCTACATCCTGGTAGCATGTGACAGCTGGGTATCTATGACCAGTGACGTCGGCCCACTTTTTTCAGTAACCAGTAATCTAACGTGTTGCTATTTCAAATCCAGTAGTCAGACTACAGTTACTTATCGAAATTACTGTGCGTTACAACCTTCTTTTGTTATTTCATTGTATTTCCTCTACTCGTCTTGTCCAGTGACCGACGTCTCTATGCGACAGAAATGTAAACAATGGAGGGAGATGCACATTTTGTTGGTGGAAAAACAGGAACTTTGAGTTTCTGTTGCCAAGTTCGATTATTAAGCAGTTTTGGGCCTTTTTTTTTTTTTTTTTAAGATTGCTTGCAAATTTAATGAGTCGCGGGTTGCACCTTTTTTGGGCTCATTTGGGCCTGGAAATGAGCAGAGACTCATAATAAATCCGAGAATTTGTTCGTCATTAAGGTAGTTTTAGTCAGACTCTCCCTGTTCATCATTTCCCGGATGATCTTTGTTAATGTCAAGTTAATATATTACCTGTGAATGACGTCGAGCTTCGCTTTGCGCTCCAGAAAACTGGAGATTAATCTAGATTAATCTGAACAGCGCAGTAAACGTGAAAAGCCACGAATGAACGAGTCGTAAAGTTGTGCAACTAAACGCCATTATAATTATTAATATTAAGATTAGTGTCACAAATCTGTGCAGCCATCTGAGTTGTGGAGCCGTAGGAGGAGCTCTGTGTTCTGACACAAAACACAGGGCCGTAACGCAGAACCTGGAGGCTTGGGGGAGGGATGGGGGATTTAAAATCCTTCTTAAGAGTTTTCCAGACAGCAGTGGATCACACAAAAACACACACATTACTAACGTTTTGTTTTTTGTTTTTTGTACTGTTGTAACCATTAAACAATCTCCCCTTCAGTTCAACCTTAAAAGTGGAGACACATTGTTGATGTTACCATTATAAAATAACATAATTAAATATTGGCAAAGATCAATGTCATTTTCACAGGTGGTGGAGCGTTGGTGGTGTTAGCAGCTGTTGAAAGTTACAAAAAAAGTTACTTTTAATGTATCTTAGTTACTTTCAAAATCAAGTGGTCAGTAATCTAACTAAGTTACTTTTTCAAGGAATAATCAGTAATCTGCTCACCTCCAGCCCAGATCCCATCAGCAGCGGCTTTAACCCGCCTGGTAGAAACGTTAAGGAGAAACAGAGCGAACAGAGACCAGGTGGTACCAGGTGGTACCAGGTGGTACCAGGTGGTACCAGGTGGTACCAGGTGGTACCAGGTGGTACCAGGT
>CAEFZX010006121.1:0-15528 GCA_903066825.1 Alfaro cultratus | reverse complement strand
CCATTAAACAATCTCCCCTTCAGTTCAACCTTAAAAGTGGAGACACATTGTTGATGTTACCATTATAAAATAACTTATAATTAAGTATTGGCAAAGATCAATGTCGCTTTCACAGGTGGTGGAGCGTTGTTTTTGTTAGCAGCTGCTGAAAGTAACTAAAAAGTTACTTTTAATGTAACTTAGTTACTTTCCAAATAAAGTAGTCAGTAATCTAACTAAGTTACTTTTTCAAGGAGTAATCAGTAATCAGATTAAAGTTACTTTTCCAAAGTAACTATGCCATCACTGCGTCTAAACTGGTATTCTCTTGTGTAGAATAGAAATGAGAGATTTGAAGTCGATAAACTCCAAACACAGCATCTACTTTCTTGTCAGAACCTCTGAAACATGGAGGACATGAATCCCTGAATCTGATCATTCCTGTGCATGGTTAACCGTAAATTCACTTTAGTAGACAAACAGGAGGAGCTGCTTGCTGCATTTTAGCAGATTGATTTTCTGTTATGTCCTTTAGTGCTGTCAAAACTGGATTGAATGAACTGTTTCCATTTGTATGCGGGCGGCGGTGTGAGGTCGGGACCTTGTTGTTTGTCTGGATGTAACACGATATGCTGAGCGGCTTCGCGTCTTGCTGCCGCTGTACTGAAGGACACACGCTGCTGGAACCATGGAGCAGGAAGCCCGCAAGTGTGTCACCTGTGGTCTGACCTTTAACGAGGTTTAGCCAGCACAGGCAGAAAGCGAAACAGAACACTAATAACGGCTTTAGCAGGAGGGAGGAGCAGGGAGAAAAATAATCACATCATTGATTCTAGGAACATGATGGGCTTGATGTCCTTCCCCGAGGTTGTTGTTTTAAGTTCGTCTTACACTCTCGTTCTCCTCCTTCCACTCCTCCCCTCTGTGAACCCCAAGGCAAGTTGAACTGTTCCCAACCCCTCAGTCGGAGACAAACACGTATCTTTAAAGCAACATGCTCGGGCTAAAAGTGCTCCAGACACGCTTTGTTTGTCTATCACTTTAAGCAAAGGCCGGTCTGCCTGTCATCGGCACTAATCGATTATCTAATCATGCCTCTTTTTTTTTTGTAATTTCAGCGTGCAGCTGCGATCCCACTGGCTCGGTCCGGGATGATTGTGAGCAGATGTCGGGCCTGTGCTCCTGCAAGACGGGGGTGAAAGGCTTGAAGTGCAACGTGTGTCCAGATGGAAGCAGGATGGGCATGAACGGCTGTGACCACGGTAATAAGCAGAGGCGTCCACAGACATTTGGGGGGCTGGTGCCCATTGGTACTCTTAACTAATATTAAAGATGCAGGATGTAAATAAAAAATGTTTTTTACATATTTGTTAAAACTGTCACCATATCCTGACAGCAGGAGACAATCTGAAAATATCAAGCTTCCTCCACCTCCTCCCTGAGCTGCTACTTCTGTCTGAAGAAACGCACCTCTAACGACCAAAAACAACCAATCAGAGACAGGAGGACAGGCTTAGCGCTGTCCGTCAACCTCATGAACTCGCTGCTCCAAGTGCTGATGGTGGAGAAACCACTTAGTTACAGAAAACCTTTTATCCACCATCATCATATGCTAACTAGCTATAGCAGGGTGATGGACAGCGCTAAGCAGTGTGAGAAGGCAGAGGAGTTTTTTTTTTTTTTTTTTTTTCACAGATTATCTTTCTCATACTGTCACAACATGGTGGCAGTTTAAACAAATATGTAAGAAATATATTTTTTTTTATAAAAGTTGCATACTAGAGCTTTTTTTTTTATTTTTCCAGAAAAATCAACTAATTTGGGTTAAGAGTGTAGTGTGAGGTTTATTACATTTTAATGCTACAGTGTCTAAAACAGAGAAAAAGATTTGAGAAGGGCTCTTTTTGTCCAGAGCAACAGAGCAGGCGCCACCTTGTGTCTGTCTGGTAATAAGAGCGGTAATAAATAATGAGGAGGAGCGCTGATGAACGCAAACCAGGCTCTCGGGGCCTCCCAGAGTCGCTCCATCACTCTGAAGAGCATTTATGTCTCTTATCTGATTTGTGGAGAAGCTTTACAGCAGCCACTCTTTCTTCATCTCTTCTTCACATCTATCAGCTTTATTGGCAGAGCAGGAAGTGGCTCCAGGATGGCTAATCAATAGTGATTAGGGAAATAGTGAAGTGTACAAAAGGCCCATGGACAACATATTACCCATTGATATTTCTATTTGTCTGCATCTTGTTGGACCATCTCCAGCACTCACATGTTAGATCTGTGTGTCAGCACTATTGATTGCTTTTGATTAAAAATGCAAACCCGCCCCGGCGATTGCACCGAATAAAAAAAAGGAAAACAGTTGAAGGAAAGGTTAGCTCCTGCTGAGAGCCTTCAGCTCCTTGATTAAGATTCACCATCAGACATCGACTGGAAGTCAAACGCTTAATGAAGCCGGCAGTCCCAGCTCACCGCCACACACACTGCTGGGTACAGAGACAAGGTACTCAGAGGGTATGGCACAGTGAAGCTGTAATAATGGAATACACACACACGCACGCACGCACGCACACACACAGGATGCCTGGCAGTTCCAGTTGTTCAACAAGGCTGTAACTTTGTGGGGAACAAACTACCAGCAATAAGATAATTTTTCATGCAAACACTTAATATGATAAAATAATTAAACATGGCTCTTTTAAAAGCTGTAGCATTTGTTAGATTTAAAAAAGATGAAAGAAGTGTTTCCTTATTCCTCTAAAAATAGCGATTTTTCATTCCCATATCATGATGGAAGAGAAGAACATAGCAATCATTGTATTGTTGCTCACCTCTGTCATCAGGCTGTTCAGAGGCAGTAAGAAATCAAACCCGTGTCTTCCACAGGCCCTGATGCCCCGACATCGTGTGAAGAGCTGCTTTGCAGTTATGGCGCCACCTGCCTGGAGGAAAACGGCCAGGCCCACTGTCAGTGCCCGCCGCCCGACTGCGACTTAAGAAACAAGACAAAGGTACATCTTCCAATGCGGCTAGGGGTTTGATCTTTTCGGAAGTGCCGGCGGCCCAGGGAGCTAACATGTGGCTCGGCTGCTGTCCCTCCATCTCTGTCACTGTGGAGCAGGTGTGCGGCTCAGATGGGGTGACCTATGCTGACCAGTGCCAGCTGAGGACCATCGCCTGCAGGCAGGACAAGGACGTTACCGTGCAGTACTCTGGACAGTGCACAGGTGAGCCTGGGTGATTCCTCCATGCATCACTCCGAGCGTTGGCCAGCTGCTGTCAGGCTGCGCTCAGCAGATAATGAGCGTCACTGATGGAGCCCTGCTGTGTCCACGCCACTCCTGTTTTCTGTCTCACAGAGTGTAATGACAAAAACTAAAAGTTAATTTTAGCACATACACTTGCTGTCCACTACATTAGGTACGCCTGTTCAGTTAGTTTCTAATGCAAACAGCTAATCAACCAAATCTAACAGTTATAGCCTCCCAACCTGTTGGAGACAACTTTCTGGAGTTCAGACAACGGTTCTGGTTCTAGATGTTAGAAAGTGACTCAACTTATTACAACTTATCAACTTATTACAACTAAGACAGAATCCAATCTGAGATTCTCTTGTTGGCCCCCAGAGTGAAAGTTTTGTAGCTCCGCCCTAAACCAGGTTTCTGATGCAGGTTATCATGCCCAGTCAGTGGGGCCTGGCTGTGTACTTAGCAGAATGTCTGTCTGGGTTTAGTTTCCATCTGATTTGCAGCTTGTGGTTTAGTGATGCAGTAAAGTGTGACAGCATCTGATCGTCTCTAATCACAGGCTGAAATGCATGGGATGTTGAAACTGGATTGGTTTATTTTTTGCTGCTGAATATTCATCGTAGAGCAATGATGTGGTGCAGACGTTTCCCAGAATCCATCCTGCCTTTCAGTGTTTTGTGCTATATTGTCGGGGTTCATTAAGGTGCTTGAAATCCTTGAAAATGCTTGAATTTCAATTGGGTATTTTCAAGGTATGGAAAGTTCTGGGTTTCCAAATCAAGTCTTGAAAAGTGCTTGATATTCAAACTACACCTTTTTATCATGAAGTGATGATGTTGAAATCAGATATTTTCATACACCTAATAAAAAGACAGACACATTTTTTTCCTCACTTTCTGAAGTTAAATCAGACCAAACTTTTCTTGTTTTAGGTCAGGTAGAATTAGCATGTGACCAGTGTTTGACACATTTCTAAATCTATTCTGTGAAGAACTAAGGCAGCTTTAAATAGGATCCAAAACATCAACACAACTGAGGATCCAGTCCAGCAATAGAAAGGTGTATCTTATAAAGTGGCCAGACTTTGGACTATAATACATTTTCTGTGTTACAGCTAAGCCTGTTACCATAATTGTTACTTGACTATAAATTGTCCCAGAAATTGCGATAAATGATAATATTGTTATTGGAAACCATTTTCAAATGAAGGTAAAGGCATAATAATGGAAGCTTGTGCTCTCACCGGCTAATAAACTACATTTGTATAGAACAATATTGATCTGCTGTTAGTTTATATTGTGATTAATTGATGAATGACTTATTGCGACAGGCCCAGCTATAACATGAATTCCTGTAAAACTGTGGCTGGGAGTCCTCTGGCTTTGTTCTGCCAAATCTTTGTCAGAGTGTCATTGAACATGTAGAAAACATGTGTAGGGTGGTGAGGGGGGGGGGTTGCTCCTGCTCTCTTCAGTCCAGATGTTGATCGACATTGTTTGGATCGCTGTAATGGGTGCTGGGATGGCGCCAAGGCTACAGCTTGCATGGAGAGTGAAGATGTGGCGCAGCTGCCAGTTTGGATCTCAACAGGAATCTAGAAAAGAAATCAGCCAGATGTGTGTCTGCCAGGTGTGTGAACGCTTTGTGGGGGAATAAATGTTCATTCACCTCATCACCGTAGAGCATAGACCAAGTGGCCCGAAAGTGTCAGAGATGGCTTTTTCACCAGACCCAAAGTTAGGACCGTATCCAGTGGAGGTGAGGATGTCATGGTGGTCTAGGACAGACTGGAGGTTTGGCAGCACGGAGAAAAAACAAAAACAGACCAGGCATGGATAAGTCCCAGAACATCTGGTAATTACACATCCAGTGCCGTGGGTGGGTTCAGCTGTGATAGGAGCCAAAATCCAGTCTGGTTTCTGATTCCTCTGTTGCCTGGCAATGGAGATGTGGGTTGTGTGTTATCTCTCACCTAGCATAGCGGCACAGGGATCGCCACCGTCAGCGTGCTGTTTCCCTCCATCCAGTCCTGAGGAGAAGGTGAGGAGCAGAGGATCTGTTCATGTCTTTAAAGGGAAGCAGTTGCACCACAGGTTGCTGCTGTCGGATCTCCAGCTCATTTCACGTGTGGCTGGGTGCGAACTAGCATTTTGCTCCGCCCATTTCCACACCGCAGCGCCGCCCGCTTTCCCTACCTGCTGTTTCCCCACGCCTCTTCCAGACGTGCCGCGCCGCATGGCACTAATGCTCAACAAGCTGCCCTGAGGTCTAGCACAGAGCCAAACGGCCTAAACACCCGCAGATATTGATCCTCTTACATCGCTTCATCGTGTCACTAGAGACACTGGTGTAAAATAAAACATTAAAATGTTAAAATGTCCAAAAGCAGCCCTGGGGAAGAGGGAACTGGAAACCTCAGAGTACAATCTAAATTCAAAATGCGGTTCTCAAATTATAATTTGATCAATTTATTATAGATAAATTGATTTTAAAACTGACTTGGTCTTATGTGGAGGTATAATTGCCCCACCTTGTTAGATCAAGAAAGAACTGAGACCAACCACATTTCATTTTATTAATTACTCCCAGGTAGTGCTGGACAATAAGTCAATCACAATATATAGGCGATCAATATTAATAGATAATACGTTTGATAGAATTTTCCCACCATTCTGGGAGATATAGGCAGAGGAAAAGTCTTTAGCTGGTCAACCTCTCATGGCTAGCTAAAAAAGGTTGGTAACATCAACTCATTCACTCTGGTTGCCCAGCAACAACCTGCTGAGTAACTTGCGCAGCAGCAGTTTCATGTTTTCACACTAAGCCTCATAACTGATTAGAAATTAACAACAATGAAGTGGAGTGAAAACTGAATAAAACAGGAAAGGTCATCCAGATATTTAAAATAAAAACGTAATCAACAATTATTGACTGATATGAGATACTTACATCGTGATACATTTACAATCTCCTTGCTGCCAGACATGTGGAAACCATTTAAGCAGACCCTGTCTGATAGGATGAAGTAGGCTGAGAGATCTCACAAAGCAGCACATCCTGCCTCGATCAGAATCCAAGAGCAGATGAGAAACAAAGTCACAGGCATCCATCAGTCTGGAGAGCTTACAGTCAGAAAAACACAGAATCCTGGAGTGGTCTGTCTACAAAAAATACTCCAAAAGCACATTGAGGAAGTTGAAAAAAACCTAAAGTCCTGCAGCTCTTCAGTTAAATAATCTAAAAATCCTCAGTGGAGGCTGAATTAAAGCAATTCTGCTAACAAGAAAAGGTCAAAATTCCTCCACAGTGACGTAAAAGCCTTACTATGTTATGTTATGGCAAACAATTGTTTAAGTTGAAATTCCTATAAAACAAATGAGGTTTTCTTGTCAAATTAAAATACAAATCCAGTGGTATTCATATTTAATTCATCCAAAACTCTGAGTTATCTCAGAAATCCTGTAAACTTGAGTAGCCGCCACAGCGGCAGCCTCCGGTGGGGAGGCATTTGCACCGATGAGCAAATCACTGCTGGAAGAAGATGATCAGTGGGTTGCCACCGGCCCCGCCTCTACCATCTGTCGGTATCACCTGTAGGTTTGCGGAGCATTGGCAGGAGCGGCGGACATATGCTGCTTACAGCTCTCATGTTGCGTGTTAGTCAGGGCTCTGCTGATTCCTCCGTCCTTCCTTCATGTTGGGAGTTTATCTCATGTTGTTCAAACCCGTTTTCTGTTCTGACTTTTCACCTGCTGCTGCTACCTTTTCAGCCCTTTTTGTTGTCTGATTTAAACACTCTAGGGGTTGTCCAACTTTCCTTTGTGGGTTTCCTTGCCTCCTGACATTGTAAAGATCTTAATAACCACCTTTCAGTAATAATATGGTAGAAAGCATGCTGAGAACACAGTGGTTCTGTTTCCTTCTCTCCGCCCTCTAACATTACCGTCCATTGTTCTTTCCAGAGGAAGCAAAGCAGCAGAAACAGCTAAATGGACTGGTAAATCTGACATATCTGCTGAGACTTCTGGGATCTTTCAAACATGTGCTTATCTCTGCTTATCCCACATCATGAAGTTCGCTGCTGATATCCCACAAACATTTTTCTCTAGATCCATGCAGCCCCTCGACGCTGAGCTTGGCACCTGACTGACAGGCGTAGCCAAGGGGAAAGGCACACCATGCCATCTTTCTTGGCGATAGCATCAACACTCTTTGAACTGCTCTCTGAATCTATCCCACCAGCAGTTATCTGTGCAGCTCTTAAAGCCGTCTCTCTGAGGCATTCTGCTGTCTCAGTAGGTATCACATTTCACACCTCGGTAAATAATTGCCGATCAACTCTATGATTATAGCGCTGTAATTAAGTCTTACACATACTGTAGTGTTAGGCGAATCCTAATGAGGTGGAAATCTACGGAGCTGGCTTTCTCCCATCCTCTCGCTAAGACGCTTCTATTCTCCCGGGATGTGAAGTAGAAAAATAACAATGTTGTCACTCCTTTCCTCAGCACGCCGCCCGCCCTCTCGTCACCCTCAGGAGTTTTTGTCCTATTTATCGTTCTTTCATCGCAGACAGTTTGTCCTTTTGCACCTGAGCTTTTTTGCATTGGCAATGATGGTCTCTTTACACAGAGGTTCTCCTCTTCCTCCTCATATGGAGTTGGAGTTGTATTTTTTTGTTGTTTTCTTTTTAAGCATTGCATACATGTTTGTTTGTGTGCATGTGTTGACAGCGGCGCGTTAGCGGTGCCGTTGATGGCGGCTCGAGCTCTCTGCGAGCAGCAGTCTGCCATCTTTGAAGCCAGAGCAAAGCCGGCTTTTTTGCCCCATTTCTATCAATCATTCATCACCGTAGGCACTGGCTGTTGGTGATTAAAGCTTTGCTACTGCAGGGCAGCATTTGAATTTGGATATATAATTCATAGGCTTGCACACGATGCTGCATGTAGGTCTTCTGCCTACCTACACAAGCATAAATACAGGAATAGCATGTTTGAGAGCTGGAGAAACTAAACTCATGTAGTTCAGTTTGTATCCCTCAGATGTGTGTGTGTGTTGCCTTGCAAACATTCTGAATTTTTTTCACATTTTGTCACAACTACAAAGTATAATGTATTACCTTAAGACTATAGACTAACACATAATGATCAACAAAAAGTCTGGGTGGAAAGCAGTGGTGGGCACGCATATTTTGTCGAGCATGTTTGCTAACTTTGAAAACATTTAGCACACTTAACTTTGCATAAATACATTTTCTGAGATAAAGTCTAAAGCGCTAATCTAGTTTTATAAACTTTTAGCGCAACAATGTCTCAGCTAGCAGTGCCTACCACTGATGGTGTCACCCTGAATATAACATTTACCTTGGTAAAACATGGCAGAATTATTCTGTGAGAATAGTTTTCTGCTGCAAGGAAAGTTGATTGGAAATCTAATAAAATAATTTAATGTAAATAAAAGTGGAAAAAAAAACTCCTGGTGTTGCAAGACTGAGCTGAGAGGTAAACTTTCATCCATTGTTGCCAGGTGTGTGTGTGTTTTTGTGGTTTTATCGGTAAGCCTCGCTAGAAGACAGAGACTTTCATCTGGTCTCTTTAAGGTTTTATTAAAAGTGAAGCAAAATCAAACATTTCCATCTTTGCTCAGCCATTCATCCATTCCTTGCTTCCTCCCCTTCCCTTCACCAGAAAGCATCTCTGACCCGGCAGACCGACCCACCCCCAACCCTCTGCCCACCACCCCCGGCCCAGCCTCAACGGCCGTCATCACTACCACCCCCGACCCCTTCATCTCTAACATGGTGTATGCCATCCCGCCTCCAATGACGGCACAGCCGGCGTCCATGGAGCCGCCCGACACCACCGCCGTCCTTTCCACCTCCACCCCCGACCGCGTTACATCCAACCGCATCCAGCCATCTACCACCGCCACCCCGAGCTCCCTGGAGGGCTCTGGCAGCGGCGACCCGAGCGGTGACGAAGAAGAAGAGGAGGATGGACGGGATGAGGATGTTGGTAGTGGCGTCCAGTCGGAGGCCAGCGGTTCAGACGATTCTGGCGGTAAATCACTGCTTTTCACTTCATTCTCCATAATCCTGTTAGGTGGGAGGTTGGGTTTATTTGCAGGGTTTGGAAAAATCCAGAATCAATCATTAGCTGACATCATAAAGCATTCATACCATCATCTGTTAATTAGAAAATAAAACTAGGAAGCAAGGCTTGTGTAATTGTATGCAAATAGATTTTGCTGGAGAAAAAACTTCAAAGCCAGACAGATGAAGAGAAGAAATCTTCACATTGCTGTTACTCTCTTTTTTTTCACTTGAAAGAAACTTATATCTCCATTTCAGACAGAAACAGAAAGTATTTGCATGGTTCACTGTAGCTCCATCACCTGCTGTCTGTTTCCCCTCCTCCCCCATCTCCCCTCAGCAGCTTCACAGAGTAAAGTCAGGCTCTGTAAAATACACTCCCAGCGCCACAGATAGAAGAGACCGCTGGGCCGAGTCTGTGGATCTCTGGAGCCTGACCCGACAGGCTGATGTCGCTCCAAGGTCCAGCTGCGAGCGCTTGCAGCGCCATTGCTCCTTGTCACATGACTAGTCTGGAGTCTTTGCACCTCCCGACTGTAACATCCAGATGCTGCTTTTCCAGCCCAGGCTTTCCAATTAGACCTTCTTTCTTCTTTTATTCTTTCCTGATGTTGGTTCTCATCCATCCATCAGCATGGCTTGGCGGCTTGCAGTGACAGGACAGGCCTGATGGAGTGGCGCTGTGCTTCCTCCATGCCTGTTGACCAGAGGCTGAGCGGAGAGCAGGGAGCTGCTGTGAGGGACAGCGTGTGTTCAGTGGGTCTGCAGCTCAGGCTATAAGTTAGAATATCATGTAAAGCCGGATAGTTCACCAACTGAAACATTTTATAGATTAATTCCACACACAGATGGATGTTTGAAATGCTCCTTTATGTTAATTATTATGATTTTCCATTTATAGATAATGAAAAAACGACTTTTACATTCAGAATATCACATCAAACAATTTAAAAAAACATTTAACTCAGAAATACAGTCTCAATGAAAAGTATGTTTAAACACCTGCTAAAGGTTGTTATTTTCAAAAGTACTTTTAATCTGACCAATGAGCCTCACCTGAAAACATATTCTAATTTATTTAATCTTACTGTATGCATATGTATTTATAGTGCCTTGCAAAAGTAATCATACTTATTGAAGGTTTAAAGTTTACAACTTCAAACTTAATGGGGATTTTTCTATTTCTATGATGTAGAAATTGAAGTGAAGGGAACATTTGAAAATAGAATCTGCTGTAATTGTTTTAGTGTTTGGCTGTATGTTTCCATCATTCTGTGCATCTAGAGACTGAAACATCAGCCTAGTTCATCGGACTGTGACCTGTGACCTTTCAGTGGCTCCTAATAACTTTGTTCTGTAATCTAACAGAACTGAGCAGAGCTTTTTATTATATAAAGTAAAAAATAGGCTTTCATCTAAATTTTTGCCGCAGATTTTAACAACAGAATGAAACAATGGCATCTGGAGTTTTATTTTGTTGCTTTGATTTATTTTATGTGTTTTCAGGCTGAAACCAAAAGGCTTTTTAAAAAATATTTTTCCTACCAATTGAGCTGTCCAAAACCAAACTATACAGAAGAAACAGAAGTTTTTATGATTTTCTTTGAACAATAGTTTTTCTTGTCCTGGTTCCCTCATGTTTGTTGACCAGAGCTGAGGATTTTTCCCTTGACCTCTGATCTATCTGCTGTGCTCCTTCATGATGCCGTTTATTCTCTGACCAACATCTGACAGGTGACAGGTCACTTCTGAAGACAGAAACTAAATATTGTTAAAGGGGCAGTATTATGTTTTTCAGCCACATAGAATCATTTTAGAGCACAATCAACTCACTTTCAGTAGTTATGAAATGCTATATCAAATATGACTTAAAAGACATTTCACTTTGTAATTTAATGCCTTGAAATTGGGCCTCTGTCTCTTTAAGAAACTCCTGCCCTTTCTGAAGCTCATCTCAATATGGCTCTATTAACCCTTTAATGTTTTAACCAGTGTTCCTCAGCTCCTATAACGAGCTCAGCAGATGTTTGCTAATTGCTGCTGTCTAGTCTGAAGGAGCTGAGTGGGAGAGCTGCTCTGTGAGGTGGAGCTAGGTCCCCCCAGGCGTTTTGCACAGCTGAATGGTTGTCATGGAGATTAAAGGGTTTCTCAGACATGTGTGAAAGAATCAAAATAAAGCTCCAGGTTTGTTTCTGATCAGGAAGTAATATAACATTACGTAAAGCTCTAAAATGTCAAAATTACATAATACTGTCCTTTAAGAGCTATCAGAATAAAAGCCCAGATGTATCCCCAAACCTCCTATATGTTAAAAAAAAAAGACAGTCATCCATTATTTTCCTTCCACTTCATAATTATGTGCTGCCTTGTGTTGCTCTGTTGCATAAAATCCCAGTAAAATATGTCACAGTTATAATGAGACAAATTTGAGTTTGTCTGAATACTTTTTGAAGGTATTTGTCTGTTAGTGTGAACAAATGTGATTTCAACACAGATGCTAACAGGTAGAAAAGTCTGGTCTCTCGTGTTTTGTCCTGTTTATTTTTCTGTCTCTGATCATGTCCTGCTCTGCTCCTGCAGGACTCACAGAGTGCCCTTGCTCTCCTGCTCTGTTTCTCCTCTTCTTCATGCTCTGTAAATCTGCAGACTGCATTCCAACATGCGCCCAATAACCCTTCTTCCTCCCTCTCTCGTCCCTTGACCGTGAGACTTTGAGTAGGACGTCCCTGCCCCTTGATATCTCTACAGCTTGTTTAGCCGCGAGCCTTTTCTGCCTGCGATTATTTCTAATCCCTGCGTGGCCGTAAACTGCTCTTCTTCGGCCAAGACTGGGTCCTGCGCCGCCAACAAGAGAGTGGACGGCGTCTCAGTCCTGGGGTAGAGAAAGTCTGACCGCTTTTATGTCCTTAATGTCTCCAGATTGCCAGATATACAGTGGCAGTAGCAGTAACAGGATACTGTAGGGATTTTTTCTTCTTTTTGATTTTTCTGGGATGCCTTGAGGGGAACTGCCAGACAGTCAGCAGTTATCACACTCCCCTATCATTTAAAGCGCTCTGTGTGTGACATGACTGGCAACAGTGCCCATTAAGGGTTTTCTGCCTGACAAAATGAGTTCCAGCTGTAAAATCAGAGCCCATGAAATGCCATATAATCACCGCTGACAGATGCCTCTTTCAGCGCTCAATCATTGGTCAGCAGACGGAGAAAAAAAACCGCACAAACACCTGGAGGAGCAGGAGGAACTCAGCAAAACAAAAAAACAGCACACATCTTTTAGGTTCTAGTTTCAAGCTTCTTGGAAAAAGAATGATTTATATTCATGATTTTATGCTGAATGAATTTTTTATTAGGACTTTGTGTCACCTGCAGGTTCGCCGGTGGCAGGTTCTGCTGCTGCTGCTGCTACTGCCGAGGAGAGGTCCTCTTGTGACAACAGAGAGTTTGGCTGCTGTCCAGATGGAAAGACCCCGTCCAGCACCCCAGAAGGCACCAACTGCCCCCGTAAGTCGACATGTAGTGTCCTGAAGAAGAGCACTTCCACTAATCTCAGACCTGCTGTCTGTCTCTGCTCTGTTTTAACTGTTTTTATTGAAGCATCTCAACAGATTAGAAGATAATTGAAAAATCAATTTCTGTAAGTCTGTTCAGGAAGTGTAGCTCCCATTACATACAGTCATTAAACACAGATTAATTTAGTTCATCCATGTATTCCTGTTAACCTCAATAACCCAAATTCACCAAGTAAATGCCTGAAGGAACAGCTGAGCTCGTCAGGCCAAACACTTCAGGCATTAAGGTTTAGAACAGAGATGCTGTGTGAAGGCAGAGCATCAAAAAGAGCAGGAGCTTCTTAAAGAGACAGAGGCACAATTTCAAGACGTCAGTTTGCTAAATCAGATTAAGTTATGTTTGATATATATGCAGCATTTTTATAACCATGAAAGTAGCATAGTTAGTCGATTGTGCTATAAAATGGAACTATTTGGAAAACATATGATTCTGACAATTTATTGAATTTTGCTTCACATCCTTTGCTTACGCTTTTTCTTCCACTCAACTTTTCCTTGTTATTTTTACATACAGAAGTCTGTGAACAGTAAGTGTCTTAAACAATTACCATTGTTGTCTCCTCCTTCTTGTGGAGGACCAGCAGTGTTCTCCATGATTGTGAGGCTGAAACTCAACGTTTCTCTGATAAAATTATTTTTTCTTTTAATTGGTAATATGCTAGATTTAAATTTTCTGATATATTGAATCTTGTCATGTGTGGAATGAATCTGTTTTAAACTGAATCACTGAAGTAGTTTAGTGGTATTGTAATGAAGTGAGATGTTCTTGAACATGCCTTTGGTTCATAGTTCATGTCTGCTGCAGCTGGCTGACATTTGAATGATTCAATCAGATTAAAGCAGATTGTTGCCCCTCTCTCACTCCTTGTTACATGACTGCTGCTGAGTGTTGCTTATTTTGCCACAACTGATGATGAATTGAGCAAACACTAATGATTGTTGAGCATGCGTGTGCAGTGTGACCTTCAGTTTATGATGCTCCAAATAAAATAGAAAAACAGCCTCGCGTTAAGAGAAGAGCTTATGATCAATAAAGTGAAGCAAACCACATCAAGGGCAAACCTGGGTCACTGCTGGCTGGGTCTGGGGAATTCCTGCCACCGCCAGGAGGGGGAAACGGTCTGTGGGTTTTAAAGCAGAGGTCCTTCTTATATTTTGTTTTTAAATAAACAGACGTTTTGCATGTTGAGTGAAGGGATTTTTTGCCACTCCATCTGCTTCTAACAGAGAGAACAGGTGGTCTGTTTTGACTCTGCACATTTTAAATCATCTGATTTCTATACATTAAATTCTAATTGACAGCTGGTAGGAGATGCTGTTGGTCTTAATGAAGCTTAGTTTGATATAAACATGTTTACATCTGCCCACCATGATGTTTTCATTTTCAGTGATGCATTTCACTGGCTTTTATTTCCTGGTGATGATTTAACAAATAGTTTTAATGAGTTGTACCAGTTTGAATTAACTGCAGATTTGAGGGATAGTTCTGTCTCTTTTTGTCTTGAATTCATTTAAATTGGTTGGTTTTCATTCATATGTTGAGGATGTTTCCAGTCAGCATGTTGAACAGGTTTGAGCAGAAGCCTCATGTTAACCTGCTGGTTTGTGTCTATTTGGGATCATTGTCCTGCTGGAACAGCTGGCAGTATTGGACACATGACCCTAACCTTCACTCTCTGAGAGGGCTTATTCAGATTAATCATGATTAATAAATAATCGTCTACTAATTTAGTAACCAATGAATCATTAACTGGACTATACAAACTCAAAGAATCAATTTTGCAGAAAGAACAATACATCCTCAGCAATAATTCAGCCAAAACTATGAAGAGTTCTACCCATAACTCTTTTAGTGGCAAAGTTTATCTTTCCCTTGTTACAAATTATGTTAAAAAAAACCCAAAGCATCTCCTATTAATCACCTTTTGCTATCCAATTATCCAGTTAATTCAAAGAGTAGATCATCTCTCCACTACACTGATGATAAGCCAAGCAGAAAGCTGAACTTTTGACATGTTGATGTTAAAAGTATTTTTTCGCTGCAGATGCTTCCATTGCTACAAATGATCAACCATTCACTAAGGAGTGTAACAAAAGGTTACTTTTCATATTTAAAAAAAGGACCTGAGCTTGTAATTTCATATGCTCAGATTTTGCCGGTAGCTGAGGTTGCAGAAGGTCAAGTGGCCGTCGATCCAGATGATATGAATGGAGAGGGGTCAACGTTGAGCTCTTAACCCTGTAAAGCCTGACCCATCAAAACATAGTCAGAAAATTCTAATTTTTTAGAACTAGGATCCTTATGAGGCCTTGAAGCAAAATCAAAAAAATTTTTTTTGCCATGTCATTTATTTTATGATATATTTTTTGTATCATATTTGATACGGCAGGCTTTTCTTAGAACTTTTGGCTCACAACAATGTGAGTTTTAGATGCAAAAACAAATGTTGCCTATAACATTTGGAAAATATGGAACACTTTAGGAAGTTTTTCTCTTAATTTTTTTTTTCCACCAACAACTTTTTACAGTCATTTATTTCACATCGTGGTAGGAACCAAAAGAGTTTCTGTCCTTATTCAGGCAAAGCTGTACCTTACACTTTTTACAGTAGATGTGTGCAAAGTGATTTCCAGAACAGTG
>CAEFZX010006120.1:0-17452 GCA_903066825.1 Alfaro cultratus | reverse complement strand
AATTTTAAAAGGTCCCGAAGATAAGGAGGAGCTAATCCATTTAAAACTTTATAAGTTAATAAAAGAATCTTAAAATCGATTCGATAAAAGACGGGCAGCCAGTGTAAAGAGGCCAGTATGGGCCTTATATGGTCACACTTCCTAGTTACTGTAAGAAGCCGAGCCGCTGCATTCTGGATCAATTGAAGTTGCTGCATCTGTGATTTATCAATGCCTCTATATAATGAATTACAATAATCCAACCGAGATGTGATGAAGGCATGGATAAGTCCTTCAAAGTCTTTAAAACAAAAATAAGATTTAATTTTTGCTAAAATCCGCAGGTGATAAAAACTTGATCTAACAACAGAGCTAACTTGTTTATCTAGCTTTAAATAGCTATCAAAAGTAAAACCAAGATTCCTAGCAGAGGTCTGACAAAACCGAGCTAAAGAACCAAGAATCAGATCTGGATTTGTGGTGTGAGGACTCCGACCAAATAATATAACTTGAGTTTTACTTTGATTTAGGTGAAGAAAATTTTGTTCCATCCAAGATTTGACTTCAGCTAAGCAATCTATCAATAGCTGAAGAGATTCATTTTTTCCATTTTGTAGTTTAAGGGGCATATAAATCTGGACATCATCTGCAAAGCAATGAAAAGAAACACTAAACTTACGAAAAATCTGACCAAGAGGCAATAAATACAAAATAAACAAAATGGGACCTAAAATTGAGCCTTGGGGGACGCCGTACTTTAAAGGTTTGGCCCCAGAACAGCATTGGTCAAGATGGACTGAAAAAGTTCTGTTTTCTAAATAAGATCGAAACCATTCAAATACTGGGCCTCTGAGGCCAACACAATGTTTTAATCTGTGTAATCTGCCACTAATTATGGTTTTTGAGGAAGATTTATTTATTTATTTATTTATTTATTTGATAATTCACCTGAAGTTTTTTTTTCCTTTTTGAAATAAATTGGTGAGAATTGGAGATTTTATTTTTTATTTCTTTGTATCAAAATCCCTTTTCCTCTGCATTTATCTTCCAGTTATTGTCTTCTATAGCTGCATGTAGCCTTCTCTGCTAGTATTTTCCCCCCAGCTTACCTCTGTCATTTCCCCGCCAATGCTCCAGCTCTTCCTGGAGCGGGAACGTGCCGCCATCCTGGCCGAGGCAAAGACGGACGACCTAATCAGCGAGGCCCCTAAGCCGGCCCTGGACCAGAGCGGCGAGTGGCAGGAGACGTCAGGAGAAATCCAGTGGGTGGCATCCGAAACGAACGACAGCCAAGCTGAAAAGAAAGAGGAAGAGGATGAAGAGTTGGACCTAAATAAAGGTAGACGTTTACACGCGCACCTGCTTCTCTGTAGTCGCTTTCGTTTCATAATCATACGTTCTCGATTTCGTAGCTCAGCTTAATTGCATCCTATGCTTTCCAATTGCAGTAAGTGATTATGAAGAGTAAAATCCATTACAGTGTTTGATTAAGAAGCCTCTAAAAGTTACCGACATAACTTCATGTTTGCGCATATTTTATTGACCACATCTATTATTAGGCATTCAAGCGATCGCGATTGAGAATAAAACGTCTTTTCTCCCTCGTTTCGTTTCAGCTCTGCAGCACGCGGGCAAACACATGGAGGACAGCATCGTCGCCTCCTACACAGCTCTGTTACTGGGCTGCCTCTGTCAGGGCAGCCAGGTGAGCCTATGACTAACACACATTCACACACTCCATTCCGGGCGCTTCTGTTCTCTCCCCTGAACACGTCTGTTGTTGATCACTGGCCTCTCTGTGTCACCCCCCCAGATAAATGTGACTACTGTGAGACAGCACCTACCTAAAGGGGATTTCTCTATAATGACAGAAATGCTGAAGAAGTTCTTGAGCTTCATGAACCTCACTGTGAGTATGACCCGCAAGGTGACGGCGCTAAGAGGGTCAATGCGGAAACGTGCGGGAACTCGCTCGGTGTCGGAATGATGCGATACCGTCGAGTCGAGTCAGGGCCCCGAATGAGAATCTCACAGGGCGACAACCTCTAGGTGGAAATTTGAGAGGTTTAATACAAAGATTAAAACAAGATCTGGATGCTTTTATGATAGAAATGCAATAATTATTCTCACTTTTGATAAAATAATATATAATTGCTCTATAAATGTCAACGTTGTGGTGTTTGATGGCTTTTTGAGTCTCCAAATAATTAGAGCTGATAATGAGTCAGACAGCTAATGTTTTTTTTTTATTATTATTTTTTTTATTCCTCAATATCCAGAATGTTATAAAAACAGCAGGAAGAAAATTGAAATTTGAAGTAGGGAAATTATGGATGTTTCAAATGGAAAAATATGTGGGAACTCAGCTAGAGAATTGAACCAATGTGTTATGATGGAGAATATTACTGCTCCTTTCTTCTCTTTACTAGTCTAATAAGCTCATATTGGCTGGTTAACTAGTGAGCTACTTTACAGAAAGGTGCCTGTAGCTTTAAGTGTCCTTTCAAAGCAGAGGGATTTATTTTCCACACCATGACTTTCCAAACATGTGACACATTTTTTGACAGGAAGGAAAAAGTTTAGAAGCAACAGCCACTGTGCAGAAACAGGTTGGGAAGGGGGGAGACAGCCCGTGGATTATTCTGGCACTTAAAGTCGTTGGAAAATATAGTTTTTTTGAGCAGTAATTTTTTTAAGACTTTAGTATCCCATTAACTGGCCCATGCCCAATCTGAAACTTTTCCTCCAAGAGGGGAAAAAATTATTTGCAAGCAATAACATAGAAAGAAAAAACAACAAGTGTTTGAAGTAAAGATTTTTGTTTTAATATCTTCAGCTGTTGATTTGGTCCTTGGCTCTTTGGCTAGTTGGAATGGAGATATGAAAAGGCATTTATTTTTGCACCAAACGCATTAAAGCACCTTTTTGTAAAGTGGGTAAGAAAAGCACTCTGAGAGCCACTGATTTTCTTTCTTTCTTTCTTTCTTTTTTTTTTCTTTTTTTGTGATTTTCAGTAAATTATTTCATTGTCCCTTTTGAGTCATTTTCCATGAGAAGTAAAAGCTGCTGGGCTTTTGTGAAAGGCCGATCCGGCCTGCCTGTTTCTCCAGACGTTTTAAAACGGCTCACACGGCCTCTACTAGCTTTTACGGAAAGCTGGCATTAAAATACAAAATGTGGTCGATCTCATAAATTCTTGTGTGACCAAGCTGCATATTTCAAGTACTAATAAATTCAGAAAAAGAGGGCTAATTATTAGATTAATATTTATTGAGCCGTTTCTGGTGCCAGATGTTGTGGTTTTGAAGCAGCTTCATATGCGATCCGTTTCGTCACACAACCATGTGTTCCACTTTTTCTTTTTTTTTTTTATTGGAGATACATTTTAAACTTTAATCTCAAAATGTTTGAGTTCTCACACTTTGTTTCCTTCCTCCATGCCTCCCTACACAGTGCGCAATGGGCACCACAGGACAGAAGTCGATCTCACGGGTCATCGACTACCTGGAACACTGTTAACACACGATGAACCACAACGAACTCACTCTTCTGCACACTTTAAGGGTTCAAGATCCCCTTCCCGTTGATGTCACACTCCCACGACCTCATCCGACCACCCATCGACGCTCACACCGATGATGCGTTGCGTGTAAACTCACACAAAGCTACAGTTCGAGATCCCTTTCCGGAGCACAGCCTGAACCAAAGCCCTGTTAGCTGACGGATGTGTTGATTCCCTCTTCTTTTTTTTTTTTTTAAGTTCTCCCATCAGACTCCACATTTCATGTCCAGATTCATACTTGTTTGTGATTTGCACAGATTATTATTTGCTAAATGATCCCGCGAGATTGGTAACAATGAGTCGTTGGAAACGGACTCGAAGCGGATCGTCCGACAACAACAAGCCGCCGAGGAGGAGCCGTGTTGGCTGTCAGGTTCTGATTTCTGGCTACGCAGCTCGAGTGTGTGAAGCCTTGAATCAGATTTTATGGATCATTACATTTTAATCTCTGCCTGTTCACGTCCAAGCCAAGGGTGAAATAATTGATCAGCAGGGAAATCAATCATCTTCATGGACTTCAGAATGATGTCTATATGTAAACTGTGGAATGATTTTGAATGCGATCCATCAATTTTTATTTTCTCTCCCCTCCCCACTAATATTCACAATTAGACTGAATGTTTAAGGGAATTGGGTGTTTTTTAGGATTTGGTTTTAATTCTCAAACACAATTTTTAGCTATTTTTTTTTAACTGCAGGACATTTCTCCCTCATGTTTAAAGCAATCAGGATGCCCTTTGACTGAGGCTGAAACGACATGCCTCCCCATCATGGATTTATGTCGTTCTCACCCATATTTGTATCTATTTTAATTTAAATGTCAACTAATCCAACAGCCTGGTTAACTCTTCTCAGCTATAGCACATAATGAATTATTCCAGATGATTGTTTTTAAATGCAATGAAATAATTTTAAGAATTGTATTTAATTTAATGTTTTCTCTCCTCATTGTGTAACATGCAAAGTCTTTGCTGGGCTGGACTGTTTTAATATAATCATGTGATCGATTCTTTCTTTTTTTTTTTTTTTTTGAAAATTTATAGATTGTGGCCCAAGTTTTAACAAAATATAATTTTTGATTAAGAAACTCAATTGGATGTAGCTTCATGCTTTCTTAGTCCATCGTCACGATGTTGTCGGCTCTGGACTCCTTGTCCGAAGCAGCCGTTTATTTATTCTGCTTTGGTGTCGTTTCAGCCGTGATCGTCCGCCCGATACTCTGAGAAGCTTCTCGTCGTGAACTGCTCTCCTGTTTTCGATCACTGAACCGGGTTACAGCCATACTTCTTGTACAAACATCAGTTTGATCTGGTTTTGTTGGGCTGCGGTGAACATGACTGTGTTTACTGTTAACTACTTTGCAAAACTTTGGTCTGAAACATTTTAGAATGTAAATACTCGTGTACATATACGTTACTGGACATTTAAAATGCGTAGACTTCTTCTTCTTCTCCTCTTCCCCCCCTCCTCCGCCCCACTTCTCTAAGCTGATATCTTATTTTATACTATATTTCTGAGTTGTTTGAAAAAAAACAAAAAAAACAATAATAATTGCAAGATTAAAAAAAAACACTGTTTGTACCTGTTTTGAGAACATAGTCTCTGGTTACATGTAAATAGTTGTATCTGAAAATGGAACAAAATTGCTACTTTCAGTACGTATGGCGTGTGTTTTTTCCTTTATTACCTTTCCTGTTTTATTGCTGACATGAAGAACCCTTGACACTTAAAGACTTTTTTTAAAAGCATTAAATTCCAGCTTTATGGCACTTTTATATAAGCACACAGAATTTTTAAACTTTTTTTTTTTAATTCTTCAGGTGAGCAGCCATTTTCTTGTCCATTTCCTTAAGATTTAGATAAACATTCTTTACTAAAAAAGTTTTATTGTCTTTTCCATAGAAAAGAATCCAGAGGAATGCACCTGTGTCATGTCTTATGTACAGACACATCTTCAAATTAAGTCATCGGAAAGTTAACTTATTTCAGTAATTCAAAAGTTGTCTTGCATGATCATTGTCTTGACAGTCCCTCTTTGATTCTCTTTAGTTTTAGCTCAGGTCATTTTGCTGGCCAGTGAAGAAGAGATATTGGTATCTTTGGCAGTGCAAGCCGGTAGCGAGTCCAGCTGGAAGACGAAATCATCATCTCTATGAAACTCTTTGTCAGAGTGAAACATTGAGTTGTCCAAAAGACAAGAGAAGACTGCTCTGATGTACAACTTAATGAAACACAGAGGACCGACACCAGATGAAGCCGTGGCTCCTTAAATCATCACCGTCTGTGAAAAGTTCACACTGGACCTCAGGAAATACGAGTCCCTCCAGACTTCGGGACCTCGCTTTTCACATTACATTCATAGTTTCATCTGAAAGGAGGATTTCGGACCACTGAGCAACAGTCCAAACCTCCTCCTCTTTTACAGGTTACATCCTTCAGACATTATCTGTGGTTCAGGACTGTCTTAAAGGGTGTACATTCAAAGCACAATCAAGTAACTTTTAAAGTTGTTATAAAAGTGCTATGTATATCTGTCATGACGTAAAAGAAATTTGACTTTGTAACTTTAGGCCTTGAAATTGGGCTTCTGTCTCTTTAAGAAGCTGCAGATCTTTCTGACACTCCGCCTTCAGCACATCATCACAACAATACTTCTCCATTAGGCTGTTTACAAACGGTATTAGGAGAGTTTTGACTGAGGGGTAGTTCCTTGTTCAGCAGTAGTTCCAAATCTGTTCAGATTTGTTTGTTACCAAACACTGCTGCCGCTAGTCTGGAGGAGCTGAGAGGGGAAGTGTGGGGGAGAGGTGCTCTGTGAGGCGGAGGGTAACCGGGAGACTGCAGCTCAAAGGAGGAACAGTGTGAAAACAGGCGGTGCTTTGTATAAGCAAGTGGTTAGGCGCCCTCAAATGGCTGCCACGGGAGATTCAAGGGTTCCTCAAATATACATAAAGGAATTGATGAAGGGATGATGAAAAGCTTAAAAAATATATATATATTTTTTCATAATATGGGAGGTGTTAACTCAAGGAAGACTGCAAGTACACCTACTCCTGAAGTGACTTTGCTCTGCAATAATCTTAAGACTGTTTATGTGCACTTTTTTTCTACCATATGTTTTAAATCTACTCAGTTTTTCATTAAAATGCTCGGATGCTGTTCTCTGTTAACAACCAGCGTCTTTGCAACAATGTTTGGCTTCTTATCCTCCTGGTGGATGGTGTTCTTAATCGTCAGCAGTCTTTCTAACATTGCGCATTCCGGTGCTGTCCAAACTTTAAGCCCACAAGGTCAAAGTTGTCCAGTTCAAGCCACAAACGTTTGAGAATTGAGCACTGTCCTTTTTTTAAAATTTTTACTTAATCGTTTTCTTTGCCCTTCAAATGAAAATGAATGCAAAGGACTTGCGTAACAAAAAACCTAAGATAAACAAATCACTTGACTTTTATTTGAACTTATCTGCATCTTTTTTTGAAAGGCTTCACTCACATCAGAAAAATGTCAAACTACGTTGGCTTGGAGACAAAGTGGTCCTCTGCCTCTTGACTTGTGTGCCATTTTATTCTCAGAACAAGTAACTGCTTCATCCAGTCACTCCTCAAATCGGAAAAACATCAGTACCCCTTTAAAATGACGGCAACCTTCAACCGAGCAGTCCATTACACCAGCATGGAAAGAAAAGCGACGTGTGCAAAACCCCATCCTGAAGGGTAAATTATGCCATAGCCACCTCAAACAGCCACCTTTTTTTTTTTTATGAGGGATTATCTGCTTCAACCACCTGTGCTGGCAGTCTGAAAGTCTACCATTCTCGAATTGTGTTCAAGGGCCTTAAAATTTCAGAGAGCTCTTCATTAGCTGTAAGCCATAATCATCGAAATGAACAGATGTGAAGTCTTGGAATGTAATGCAGTGAGTAAAGAAGCTACATTATTTAAAAATTTTCAATTTAATTAGTAAAATGTTTTTTTCCCTCCTGAAGTGTGCAGAGACTAGATTAAAGTTATAAGCCAATGTAAACATGTGAGAGATGTTATTGAATTTGTGGGAAAACATTTTTTTTATATATAACATATTCCACCTGTACTGAATAAATATATACAAAAATGGTTAGATATTGCAACAACAACAAAAAGCCATCCAGCATAAGATGAATTTCCGCCCAGGGTTTTTACACATATTTGCCAAGGGTGCCAACAATCACTGGAAGGCTGTGTAGATGTCTGACTGTGTATCTCCATCCCCATGTCTCCTCTCATCCCAGACAAACCGCCTGTCAGGCGCAGAGGCTCCAGATTGTGGTCGGCATTCTTTACTGCACTCAGCAGTGACAGTCTGTGGACGCGGCCCTCTCAGTTCACCTGACTGATGGGTATTGGAAACAAAGGATTCCTGTTGCAGTCGCTCGCCGAGAGGCGCCCTACAAATAGCTCGGGGAGTGAGGGGGGATTTATGGAAATGTGCCGTGTGGCAACAGAAGAGGCGACGGGAGACAGCTGTGTTAACAGTGATGCAACAAGCGGGGCGGCTTTTTTTTTTTCTTTTTTTTTTTAAACAATAATAAAAAATCTGAGCCATCAGGAACTGACGGGACTCGCAGAGGCAGTTTGTGTTGTAAACATTGCATCAATACCGTGTAATTATGTCTTTACGTCTCATTGCCCAGCATGCAAACACGATCGGAGTTTATTGGTGGAGAGAATTTAAATTTCAAAGACAGAGAGAGAGAGAGAGAGAGAGAGTCTTGAATATTGATGACCTGCACCTCCACACACATCTCTTTGCCTTTCATCTCCTTCCTATATATAGTACACTGCAAGTCTCCACTTGGAAGACGGCGGCGGCTCAGAGCGCCTTAGGATGATGGCAAAGGAGAGGACAAGTAAACGCAAAGAGAAAGGCGCAGGCGTTTGTACAGGTTAGGCAGACTGGTAGGGATGTCCAAGAATGTGAGGGAGGGGCGGATGGGGCAGGTGGGGTTGGGCAGGAGGAGTGAAAAGCACAGGGGATTAATGGTTCCCACCTGTCAATCACAATCAATCTTATTGAAGCTCTGCTTCCTGAGGCGGAGGACTACAACGGATTCCTGCAGCTTCCCGGTGCTCATCCTTTGATCCTCCTCTCTGTCTGCAGCTACAATTTTTTTTTTCATGGCTCAACACTTGCCTATGAGTTTCTCCTCTCCCCTGTGCATGCTTTTATATATATAAATATATATAGGCTATATTTTATACAGGCTTATTGTTTCTCTAGTGTTTGTTGGAAGATCTGCCTCAGAAAAAAAAAGAAAAACAACAACAACAAAACAATCTATCAACTCTAGGCAGTAATATTTGACACGTTCTTTCAAATTCAATTGTGCACAGACAGAATGAACGCGCTCTGCTGTTTTGTCACATTTTGCCAGCCCTAATGCCACTAGGTGGTGTGAGTGCACAGCCTCTGACCACAGACGGGCCTGATTGGTTAAATGAAGTGCACACGAACCCGGCATATTTTTCTTTCCTCTGTGGACAAGCAACGTTACATGCGCACAGACACGTATCTCCTCGTCGGCAGTGTGGCCCGCTGATTTCCCCTCACGCTGCAAGCACTCTGATGTCTTTGTGGAGATAAATGCGCCCAGTCTCGCCGAGGCAGCGGCGTGCGCGCACCAATCGCACGTGGCCCCGAAGAACGGTGAAACATTTATGAAGATGCTCAATAGCTGCTTTGCTGGGCTGTAAGTGTCCCTATTTACTTAAATCATGCTACGGCGAGAGGGAAACATTTTGCCATTTGTTTACCAAGATGTGCAACACACTCACGCACACGCGCACAGAGACACACACACACACACACACACACACACACACACACACACACACACACACACACACACACACACACACACACACATGCAGAATCGTTCGCCACTTCAGTCAGTGCAATTCCCTGCCTCTCACGGCAGTTTATGAGGCTGAAGATGTGCATACTTATGATTCCTGCAGAGGTGCTAAATTTGTAAATACACAATGCTCACCCTCTAGATCCACCCTTACCAACAAAGAAACGATAAGAAGCATTTTCACAAGAGATGTGATGCTGGTCCTGCTTCGGTGTTTCAAATTAAAACTAGGGACATGTAATTCAGTGAGAATGTACTGATTGTTTAAAAGAAAACCTCTAAAAGTTGCTATAAAGTCATTTAATGTCAATCTTGTGATCATTACAGATTCTATCTATTGAAGCTAAAGGGGATGCTAACTTGGTGGTTTAAAGCCTATAGGTCGCTCACCCTGCTCACCTGATGACAATGATCTTAGACGTGTAACTTAGTCAGGGAGATTGTTGTAGTATCATTTATTACTCTATGATGTTATTCACAAGTTAAAAAAAAAAGTACTTAAAGTTTCTTCATCTACCCTGGTGGTAACAACAACCTTTCCAGCATGTCAGTGTTCTTCTTAGGCCTTCTGATGAGCCATTATTGGATCCAGGTGCATTAAACCAGGTAGAGAACTAAAACATGCAGGATGCCGACTGACTTTGGGCTATTTTAGCTTTTTATGGAGCTTGAAGGAGTTAATCTGTGTTACAGTAGTATTTGATAGATGTGTCATAATCCTGATGTGTGCGAGTTCTCTTGCTGCAGATCACACACCTGTCTGCAATCCTTTGGAGCAAGAAGTATGTTTTATTTACCCTCCTTGAACTCAAGCTCCTTGTGTCCTCTGTTCCTCTCAGCTTCAATATTAGTTTGGTTTCCATACTAACACCTGAACCTTTCCTCGGACCTCTCCACGTCAGATTTCTCCTGGACAATCACCAGTCCCTTGGTTGTCCACTGCAACTCTGAAGTTCCCCAACTCTCTCTTGCCTTCCTGCTCCCAACTTGGATTTCCATTCCCTTGTTGAATCTTCCCATCTGGTGCTCATCTTCTCAACCCACCAGGATCTCCATCCTTCAGAACAATAAGCCAACTTTTCTTATCCTTCTGGTCTAAAGAGTCACCTCCGTATTTGTCCTCCAGAGTTTCCATTTATTATGAACTCCCCTTTCCCTTTTCATTCTCTGTCCCAGTAAATGATTCTGAATGTCGGTCAGGAAATTACGTGGAAACATGAAAGGATAAAGCTCCATTTTAAACAAATTATCTATTATCACAAAAAGCAGAAGAGACTCCATTATTGGACTAGGCTTTCAGCTGTTGCGTGATTGTAAATGACTAGATTTGGTGTCGGGGATAAAAGAAATCTTGATAGAGGCATCCTTTACATATAAAAACATACAAACCCATTGACCTAAACATAGGTAGACGTGTCTAAATGTTTAAGTGACTTAAATTCCTCTCCAGAAAGGTAATCGTAAGGCAGCTTATAGGGTGCAAATAGTCAGGCTTTTATATTTTATTCCCTTAACTGCTTATATCCATGGTTCCCAAATAAAACCCCACTTTGGGTCACAAAATATGCTCCAAATGGGATCTTGCGGCATTTGTGTCGTCATCCTGTTATTTTGAGTGCCTTCTTATGATGTTGAAGTGCAAGTCCCTGTAGAAGGTGAACAAAATGGGAACCTAAAATTAAAGTTTCGCTTATTGTCTGCCGAGAGGTGCGCCCTGAAAGAGTGAGCAGCTGCTTTGCACTGTTAGATCACTGAGTGTTTGAATCAGAGCTGAGTGGACCATGGTGGTGTTCTTTGTCGATCCAGGGCTGTGTGTTTCACAAAGGAACTGTACATGCTGCTGCTGCTGCAACACAAGCCTCTGATAATAGTGTATTTACTTCAACGAATTTGTTTGGATGCTTGTTTGCTTCCCCAAATACACATTTGTGATTGGTCAGGCGTACAAAGGACACACACTGTTCGTTAAACATCACGGTGTGAAAGTAGCAAACAAAAGGTACAACCGTGTAAAGGTGCACGGGTGGGCTTTAAACGTGAATTCACTCGGCCACGTTTATTTATTCAAATCGCAACAGACAAACTCGCACTCATTTCTGCCCATGTATGCCCATATAGCTGCTTTCATGTAATCTCAGTCCTTGAATTGTTAAGTGGCAGAACAGAAAGACTCACCAGCCCATCTGTATTCCTGGGTGTGCGTGACCTGCACTCTAACGGATGAGCTTTTGTCCACAGGCGAGCCAGATGAGGAGCAGAGTGGAGTGCTAGTATTACTACCCTGCATTGGCACAGACTCTTGGTATTCCTTACCTCTAGGCTCAGCCGGCCTTATGTCTGTCTGTGGCAGCAGGGTGGAATCGGATAAGTGTTGTGTTGACTTGGTGAGATTTCTTGTTAGTGTGTTTAGAGCTGCCCATCTGTGTGTTTGCATTAAGGCCAATTTAGGCCATGTGGAGGTACAAAATGTGTGTGTGTGCGTGTGTATGTGCGTGTACAAACAAATGTTGCAGGACTGTGTTGAAACGTGAAGTTGCTTCAAGTTCTTTAGGTTGATCTCTGGTGGACTATGAACAAAAGAGTTTCCATCAATTCCACACTTGAATTGCCTAAAACCTGTTGGAAATACTGAAAAGAAAATCTGTCCTGCAATTGTTGACAAACTCCTCCCTCGCCCATCAAAAATGCATTTTTCTCCATTTACTGGAACTCTGACTTATTCTTTGAATAAGAGAAACAGTATTTATCTCCTGTCACAGAGGTCAATGGAAGTACAGAGAATATCTTGCAAGAATTTTTCTTCAAAGCTATTTGTGAGTCCACTCCGGTATTACATTTACTTGATGTATTTTTTAAATAATTTGATTATTGAGCCCTCATTTATTAATGAATGAACCCATCAGTTTCACAGTCCCTTTTTCTCAGAAAGGCCTCATTGCCTTCTGAACTGCCATCTTGTGTTTATAATTCCTTGTGAACTGTGCGCTCTGTTCTTCATTTATCCTCAAAGAAAATATTAGACAGAAAACAGATCTACGTGGAAGACTATTTCTCTTTACCGTGGTTATAAAGGAAAGCGGGCCCTATGCATCAAGCTCCAAAAACTTTAACTGATACGCCTTATACAGCACAATCAGAACCACAAACTGGAGAGACTTGGAGATTATATCTCAGCTTCTTATTTCCGCACCTGAGCAAAAAGAAAAGCTTCACTGCCAGCAGAATTTTCTCTACTTTCTCTGCTGCCAAGAACCACTACAGCATTGAAATAACCTGAAACATCCACAAATGCCACACAACTATCTGTAATTGTTTCCGCTTGTTTGCATTTTGCTTGCTCTAAGAAACCATATACTCTCATGTAACGAACTGATTACAGCGGCAATCAGGAAAGATTAAAAAGGTGTTGCTGCAGCTTCAGTCGGCTGAAATGCAAGTTGTCTCAGCCATTAGTAATAATGGGTAATAATGGTGGTATATAGAACTCTGTCTGTAAAGTCATCTGCCAGTTTTTTTGTTTTAAAAAAGCAGGAGAAGTGTTCTTATGATGCTGACCGTATCCCCCAGTAGTTATGGCTTTCTATGTGTTGTGCCTAAAGCAAATGTCTTCGTCTTAATCGTATATCCAGCAAACACACTGAGCGGTCCACAGTATTGTACCCAGTAAAGACGACTTCAGAAGATTAATAGAAAGATCCTCACTCTTATGACATCTCTAATAAGGATGGTTTTACATCCATCCATCCTTCCTTCCTTTTTTTCTTTCCTTCACTCTCTCCCTCCCTGTCTGTTTCACCCCATCCATCACATTGTTTCCTCTTTTTTTTCTCACTTTGCCTGGCTGGTTTTGTTGCTGGAGATCTGAGTGATTAACTGCCAGTGTGAAGCATGTGTGGGCATGCCAGCAAGTCTAGCAGAGTCCCCCATGACTCTCTCCCCCCCAAAAAAAGAGAAATCAAAACATCAGCCTCTCACGCCTCTAAACAGAGTCTGAAGACCTGCTCCTTCTCCACTCTAATGGCCCCTGTTATACTTCCCTGGAGGTAATGATGTTTTGTGAGACAAAACTCTCATTGCAGTGCTGAGATGACAAAGCAAAAGGGCTTTCCCCTTTTAAACTGTAAGCTTTATTTTAATATTGTGCATCTGCGGCGGTATAGTTCTCACCATATGTGATTATCTTTATGTAGAAATATCACCAAGAAGAACCCCAAAAATAAACATCTACAAATAATAATTCTGCTCCAGCCGACAGACCGCTTTGTTTTTTTTTGGGAGTGGGATGTACAACAGACTGGAGAGACTCAGTATTTGCATTATCGTGCATAACTGAATCTTTGAGTAATTTCAAAAGCATTAATATTAATTCTTTTCCTCAGTTCCCGTGGCACTGTGCCCTGCGAGGCTTCCTCGCCCAGGGGGAGAACAGAGGCACACCACGGAGAACATGCACGAATCCCCAACATCCTTGCAAAAGTGACTAAATCATGCTTTGTAGAGTCACAAAGAGGCCGGGCTTCTGTGGGGAATGCAATAAGGCAGAAATCCAGCAAAATGAGCTATTTTGTAAAGATGCTGAAATAGGATGCTGAGAGACAGAAGGTGTGCGTTTGAAATGTGGGTTACTGATTCTTGTTTATCATACAGCTGAGCCAGTTTTTATGAGCAATGGCCTTTCCTAGACTGTTGTTGCACACTTCCTTATATTCTGCAAAGGGAATCAAAACTCATAAGAGAGATGAGGAGTATAAAGTCTGATTTTTGCTATTAATAAATATAGTGTGAAAATGTGTGTAGCTAGAGCAGCTCACATTTCTACAGTCACAAATATGTCTTACTATAACTGCAAAACTGGAACTTTATGTGATAGACACATAATTATGAAGAAGATTAAGAATATAAGTCTTGGGCAAACAAAAATCTAACAGTTTAGGGCGTCTGTGTTTAATTTAAAGTTGTTGTAAGCTATTATTTTAGTAATAGGGTAATTATTCTAACGATTAATCAAGTAATCGCAGTATTAATATCAGATATCAACATCAGCACAAATTTTCATAATTGTGCATCCCAAACTATTGCTTTTCTGTAGTTTAGGAGATTAACCTGTAACAATAATGGCTCACCTTTTACACTTAAGCTAAGGATGAGCTACAGCAGCCGGCTGTGTTCAGTCTGTCCGCTCCTCCTGTATAAATGCACCCGCCGCGCTCTTTGGCACCGTTCGCTCCGTCCCAGCCACTATTTTAGGATGCATGCCTATTGGTCTCGTGTAAAATGATTAAAAATCTGGATCAAACTTGAAAATTGGACATTATGATGCTAGCACTTAGCATTTGTCAACAACTCATAGGTGGAAGTGAATCTTGCGCAACATAAATAATCACCCGGTTGGTTCGCTGAGTAGTAAAACATAATTTAACAAAGCTTCGAGACAAATAATTTGCCTCAAGGAATTTTAATAAAAGAAGTACTCGAGAAATTGTTACAGTCCTAATTCAAGCCCCTTTTCAACTAGCTGGTAACGCTGGAGGAGCTGCAAAGATCTTCGACTTGAGTAGCAAAAGCTGTCGATTTGCCATTCCATATTATATTGTATTATGTTAAACTCACAGAGCTTAAAGAAATATGCAGATATGTGTAAAGAACTCTTAAGCATCATTGTTCATATAAAAATACTACCGGTAATTGCGCTGCAGTGTTTGTGTATAAGACAACAGTATGAAAAGTGCAGATATTGTGGAATTTGCAGATAAAATAACCTACCATCATTTACATGAAAGACTTTTTATAAGAGCTATAGGAAACCTAATTTCCTGTTGTTGCAGGACAGTGATTCTCCTGAGAAACCAGTGTGTCTACAACAAAGATATAAAAGTTGGAACTAAAGAAAACAGAGGCTGTGAAATTTCTTTCATTGCTAAAGAAAGAAGTGAAAAGCCCTGGAGGGTGAGGAAAAGTTTGTGGCTACGCTCTCAACAAAGGGTGGCTTCGGTTTGGGAATGCTTTCTTCCTCTGTCGTTTATAAGTGCATTATTTTTGCTTTTGACCTGAACTGATTTGCTGCTGGACTGCTTTGAATTTCCTGAACTCGCTGAACTGTACTAACCTGCTTACAGCTTTTATTTTGTAGAATATGTTTTCTTTCTTTTTTTTGGTTTGTTTGTTGTTTCCCTGAACCCGGTTTTGGATTTGGGATTTGCCTTTAAGCCGATGGGACTTGCATAGAAGCTCTTAATTCTCTGTGAGAGTGTGAACAGTTTATAATGAAACTTACTTCGGTATCTCCTAAGTGTTGTCTTCCAGTTGCGTGGCAGCACTGTAAGGTTTGCTGGTTCCCACAATGCAATTTATTTTCAAGAGCTGTGCACAACTTTTACAAAATATGGCTTTAATATGCAAACATGAAATTTAGGTAAAAACATAATTCTTTTTCAACCTTAAATGAAATGAAGCAGTCGATCCTCAACTAATTCCGCCTTGAGTCTTTTATATGTATCTCTGTATCCAAAACACCTGATTAAAATGACTGCATGACCTCCTCTGCAGCCGGCAAACGCTGCAAAAGCCTGTTAATCGTTTTAAGTCAGGTCTTTGGAAGCAAGGAGAACCTAAAATATGCAGACCGGGGTACTTGAGGACCAGCTTTTGGAACCACTGTAATAAAGAGATGAGCCCACAGGGGATGACATGCAATTCATTTCCACAATAGTTCTTGTGAGCAAACTAATTCCTTGTAATTACAACTAAAAGCTACTTAGCCACTAAAATTACAGTGTAAATTCGATTAAGCTGAGAAAAGAGTAATGCTTATTTCTATGGTAAGTTCCAGAATTAGTTAAATATGGAAACATGCCTGTCAGGGACAAGTAAGCAGTGCAGAAAAAAAGCACCACGGTACTTATTGAGTTGAACGGATCAGCATGTTTTTAGTAGGATAACATAAAGGGAAATGATAAACAATGCAAATATTAGATACACAGATATTCAATGACATAACATAATGATAAAATATTATGACAAAATCAACATCATTGCACATGCCAGACATTTTCAGTGACATGTATCACTACACCTAAAGGCTGCTGTTAAATCAAAGCACAAGCTGTTTAATGTAACTGAATATTTTACTATACGTTTTATAATTCATGACCGAGGATGCTTTACATATCTTACTTTGGATATATGTGAAAAATCCCTTTATTTTTAACAAGCATTTTCCGAGATCAAGCAAATTATGTGCCGCTTTCATACACTTCAGTTGCAATATGATAACCGGCCCTACCTTAACCCCTTCCCCATATTTATTAACATAGTAAATCTCAAGATTTTAAGCACATTTTTCTTTCAGTTAAGCAACACTTACTAACTCAAAATAACAGAATCAGAGATCTACCATACCCACCCACAGAGTGCATGGAAGATATTATGAAAGAACAGTGATAGCAGTATTTCTTTTTTTTCACCAGCAGCATGTTTATTAGACCATGATGCAATGAGAAGACATGCTGCTTCTGAGTAAAGCAAGTCTGTGTTTGATAGGAAAAACTGTCACTCGACCGCTCTCATTACGCTATTGCCTGCTCTGTCAGCATCACAGGAGCAAAACTTAACAATTTCACACTTGTTTCCCCACACAAATTGTGGAAAATCACCCAAGCATATCAGGGATGTCACCAGCTGGAGCTATAAGTAACAAGGAATTTTTTAAATCGTTTTTTTTTGGCTATAGAAAGAATAAAGTTAAACTGAGCGGCACAGAGTTCGTTCTGCAACACTGGTGTTGCTCTGGCTTGTCGTTGATAAAAGGTGGTCAAACTGAATTGCCGGTCTTTCTCCGTTTTTATTTTCTCTTGTATTCATGGATCATGACTGCAGGAACGAGACCCTAGAAATGAATGGGTCAAATAAACTTTTTCAGGATGGCTGAGTAGATCTGTTGATACTCTGTGTGACAAAGTGGTTCAGTTGTTTTTACCACGTGTCCCTTATTTTTCCTGGATTATTTGTTTATTTTGTTTGTTAAT